>CATIWF010040025.1:0-39645 GCA_949630135.1 Balakata baccata | reverse complement strand
TATGGCCAGATGATGGAGTTTGAGGAAGAAAATTGCAAGAAAAATGAAGAAGAGAGGAAGAAATGGCTGCTAAAAGTAGAAGGGCCAAATCTGCCTCTTTAATCCCAAAGTTGCCGACTTCAATTTTTTTTTTTTACTTTTTACTTTTTTTTTTCTGATATATTATTTTTAAATAATTTAAATAAATAATAAATAATTAATTAAATTAATTAATTCTTATTATTATTCTTTTTTCTACATAATTACAAATACTTAGTGCCAAAAATACTATCTAGTCAATTTGTTTACTTTAATATAACTATCTTAAATTTTCCTTTATTTCAAATATAATCATTTATTTAATTTCATTTTCAATATCTTGTGTCCATATTTAAATTATAGCTAGACACTTACGACTTGGTCCTATTGCAATAAACCGACTCGTGTCAAGTCTATCTCGTGAATACGTTCACGCTAAAATCCCTACGTATGCATGTGTTTCGTGTGACAGACATTTATAAAATAAATATGTCCAAATAAAATGCATGTGATAATGCATGTATGGATGGTCGAGAATGTTACATAACAATCCTCCCTTCGAATAAAGTACCATCAAGCTTCCCTTCAAACGGTCATCCATTCACATCCGCACAAGGTTGTGCTTCATTAAGTTAATTGATGGAAGCAAAAGTGATTTTTAGATTGAGGGGAGCTCTAGATCTCAGTCAAAAGTAGAGATTTCAAAAATTTTTCCTTTGACCGAAATATGCAAATATATTTTGTTTGACAAACAAACATATTTTATATGTTAACCTTAAGTATTTATCCATAACTTTTACAAATCATATTTTGTAACTTTTATGGATAATATCCATTTGTCAAGATCATCCCATGATTTTAGAACAAAATGGTAAAATAAAATATTAGGACAAACCTTTTAGAACTGAGTTCACCAAAATACAAACCCAACAAAAAGACCAAAAAAGATGTATGATCACCAAAATTCTTCTTTTACTTTTAAAAAGTAGAGGAAATCTAATTTCTTTCTAATTTTTTTTTTTTCAGAACAAGAAGAAATCTTTCTTATTTTCTTTCTTCTTTCTTCTTCCTTCTCTCTTCTCTCTTCTTCCTTCTTTCTTTTTCTCTCATTTTCTTGCCTTTCACGTTACTACTTATTTTCTCCACGCTATCTTCTTATCTCTTTATTTGCTTTGAGGTTATCAAACATCACATGGCAATAGACAAATAGTATTAATAGCAAGGCAAGGTGGCAAAGCATTAAAGATTTAATGCATAGGATATATATACTTTATATTATTCAATCATAGCATAGCAAGAGGCAAAAATACATTAGTTGCACATTAACAACTTAATGCAAGGTGACACATAAATATAGAAGGAAGATGGAAGAAGTAATGCCACATTAACCATGGTAATTGCTTTAATATACCATAGTGGTCAATTTAATTAACAACTTAATTAAATTGTGATAATTTTAGTTAACACTTTAATTAAAATTATATAGGAGAAATAGTTAAAATTAATCAATATTATTTTTAACTCAAATAATATAAGTGATCATTTATAATTTAATTCTCAATTAAGTTAATCCCCACATCATAAATATTGAATAGCCAAACACATTAATTTGGTTGTGACTTATAAGATCAAATATTTTATCAGAATGGAAATATAATATTAACTTCTTAATACTATATTGGACACTATTTCTGAATTCCTCATTAACCGGACACATTAAATATCCTTCTAGAATTCTCCTTTTAATTACCGATAAAATATCAAATATTAATTTAACCTCTAAATCATAATATTAAGTCCTCTCATTGTGATCCAGATATTGATTAGGGTCATAGTGTGTCAAACCCAATATACTAATGAGTGATAATTTGCATTCTAATTAAAATAAGACTTATCATTATTAGTCTAACTAATAATATCGATCTTATATCAAATAAGTCATATTTCTCCTAACTAGAAATTTATTTTATCAGAACCAAAATATCAACTCCATTAGGATTTTGCCCTGATGCTGCAGGGTAACAAGTCCTACTATTAGTAATTTTATGTCTCACTACATGACTAATAGTGATGACTATGAACCAGATTACCAAGCATGGATAGCCTAGAACAAGGCAAGAGCACATCAACAGCCACTTATGAAAGAACTGTCTTGACACCTTAAGTCAATGAACTTCAAGTCATAAAAGATTCATATATTATGACCAAGATAATAACTGTTGACGTCGAGCACTACCTGTGTAGTTATTATCAAACGTCACTGTTCCATACTCTTAACTATTTAAGAATCCACTAGTTTATTTAGATATCATTATATCATGGAGAATGAGATTCCTCTTCAAAATAAATAATGTAATAACCTAGAAGCTCAATGAATACCCAATTCATTTTCCTTTTCTGGTTATGAACATTTTTAAGATTATCTTTTACTAGAGATATTTATCTCATTACTATCAACAATTTGATAATAAATTATTTGTAGATAATCAATGGATCGTATGTTTCAAAGTATAAAAGAACTACTGCATTCATAATATAATCAACAACTTGAATATTTTATTTATTATGAATGTGAAATATACACATGTCCATGATGGTACAATATTTAATATATAAAAAGAAGTGAATGCACAAGGGCATACAGACCACTGATAACAAACTCCCACTTGCACTAGTGCCATTCATTACAATATATGTGACCTATCTTCTGAAGATGGTGGTCAAATTGTAACTGTGTCATAGGCTTTTTGAATGGATCAACTGCATTGTCAACTGATGGAACTTTCTACACTGAGATGTCACCTCGCCCAACTATTTCTCTAATTAAGTGATAATGCCGAAGTACATGTTTGAAGTTTTTGTAAGACTTTGGTTCCTTAGACTGTGCATTTGCCCCATTACTATCACAATACCAAGGAATGGGACTATGAATAAATGGAACCACATCTAAATCTATTAGAAAGTTCTTCAAACACACGGCTTCTTTGGCAGCATATGAGACTACTATGTATTCAACCTCTGTTGTAGAATTAACAATGGTCATTTGCTTCAAAATTTTCTATACTACAACTACACTATTCAGGGTGAGCATATGCCCTGATGTGGACTTAATTCATCCTTGTCTGATTGAAAATCAGAATATATCTAACCATACTCAGATAATGTCCTTCATAAACTAAGAACAAATTTTTAGTCCTTCTCAAGTACTTAAAGATTGCCTTGACTATTGTCTAATGGCCTTCACCTGGATCAGACTGATACCTACTAGTCAAACTAATAGTAAAGGCTTTATCTGGTCTTGTACACAACATAGCGTACATTAGACTGCCTATGGCTAAAGCATACGGTATGCCAGCTATTCGTGCTCTCTCTTAAAGAGTTTTAGGACTCATCTCCTTAGAAAGATGCACTCCATGCCTTACAAGTATTAGTCCTCTTTTGGAATTTTCAATCCCAAATTTTTTTAGGACCTTTTCCAAATAGAGGGCTTGGGATAGCCCTAACATTCTCTTAGCTCTATCTCTATACAGTTTCATACCAAGAATATAGGCTGCATCTCCCAAGCCTTTCATGGAGAAGGTGGATGATAACCAAACCTTTATGTTAGTTAAAAAACCATCATTACGCATGATTAGAATATCATCAACATACAAGACTAAGAAAGCAATTTTGCTCCCACTAATTTTCTTGTACACATAAGCCTAATTAGAATTTTGAATGAAATCATAACTCTTTAGGACTTCAACAAAACGCTTGTTCTAGCTCCTTAAAGCTTGCTTAAGACCATAAATGGATCTCTTAAGCTTTCACACTTTGGAACTATCTTCAGAATCAAATCCTTGAGGTTATTCCACATAAATTTCTTCTTCAAGAAATCCATTGAGAAACACAGTTTTGACATCCATCTGCTATATCTCATAATCATAGAGTGCTGTAATGGCTAAAAGTATTAGAATACTTTTAAGAATAGCTATGAGAGAGAATTTCTCTTTATAGTCAGTCTCTTCACGTTGGTAATACCCTTTCGCTACGGGCCTAGCTTTATAAGTATCCACATTCCCTTTAGAATCTAACTTGCACTTATAAACCCATTTACAACTTATTTGAGCTATTCCTTTAGGTAGGTCTATAAGTTCCCAAACTTGATTCTTGTATATGGAATCTATCTCAGCTTGCATTGCTTCTTGCCATTGAAGAGAATCAATGTCAGATATTGCCTCCTCATAAGTGATAGGGTCTTCTAGTTGATCATTACTGCCAAATATTAACAACTCTTGGTCATGTTCAATAGTAAATCCATACCATTTAGGAGGGCGTGAAACTCTTTCAGATCTCCTAGGAGCTGAAGTGATATCCTTTGTCATGTTAGGCTCAATTGGCTTATCAATCTCCATTGGTTTAGCCACTTGGATTTGTTTTTCAAATAATTCTTCATTCAAAACTATATATCTGCCTTTGCCACCTTCTTTGAGAAACTCCTTCTCAAGAAAAATGGCATCTCTACTCACAACAACAATTTGTTCATCAAGTAGATAGAAATAATATCCTAAATTATATCTAACAGCAGCATATCTAACAAATCGACCTTTAGTGGACCGTTTCTCTAACTTATCTGTGTTTTGCCTTTTAATATAGGCAGGACAACCCTATATCTTAAAATGAGATAATATAGGAGTTTTACCAGTTCATATCTCATATAGAGTGGTATCCATAGATTATAAGGAACTCTATTAAGAATGTATAACGCTGTTTTCAAAGCATATCCCCAAAAAGAGATAAGCAAGTCAGTATAACTCATCATACTATGTACCATGTCTAACAAAGTATGGTTTCTCCTTTCACTCACACTTTGAGGTGTGCCAGGTGGAGTGAATTGTATGACAATTCCATTTTCTTTGAGGTAATCATTAAAATTAGTACTTCCGTATTCACCACCTCGATATGATCAAAATGCTTTAATATTCTTTCCTAATTTATTTTCTACTTCGGCCTTATACTCTTCGAACTTTTCAAAGACTTCATATTTGTATTTCAATAAATGCAAATACCCATATCTAGACTTATCATCTATAAATGTAATGAAGATATGATAACCTCTTCGGGTCATTTCCTTAAATGAAACAACAGTATGAATTAATTCAAGGAGATTGTCAGCACGTATCATTTGACCAGTAAATAAAGCTCTAGTCATTTTTCCTTACAGACATAACTCATAAATAGTCATTAGACTGAGAATCTAAACCCTTTAGAATTCCCATATCTATCAACTTATGGATCCTTGCATTAGAAATATGACTAAGTCTTAAGTGCCATACCCATGTCATACTCGAATCATCATACTTAGTTTGATTAGAATTGTCATTTGTGTTGCTCAATAATAACTCTTTATTATTTATCTTATTAAGCTTATCACAATATAAATAATATAAGCCATGATGTTTAGTTCCAATGCCTATAAGAATATTATTAAAATAAATGTAACACATCTTTGCAAAATAAGAATTCATAATTAATGTTTGTCGATTCAGATATAGAAAAAATATTCTTATAGGCATTAGGAATATACAAAACATCTTATAATAAGATTACATGATGGTTTAACGAAATAGAGATATCTCCCACTTGCTCGGCTACAACTTTTGCTCCGTCATCAAGAGTGAGTCCTATCTCTGCATCATATAGCAACTTTCTATACCTTAGATCCTACACAAAGGAACCAATATGAGCAGTTGCTCCTGTGTCTAAAACCCAAGTACATGATGAGTTAAAACAATGATCATAATTTAAATCAATATTTAAATTCAAAGGAAGAGAAATACCTGAAGGATCTGTAATCCCTTTGCCTTTAGTCAACTATTTAGATAAACCGAGCAATTTCTCTTCCAATGATCATCCTTATGATAGTGGAAGTAGGTTTCTTTGTTAACCTTTGGTTTAAGCTGACTCGAAGTTGGAGCTTTTGCTTTCCCCTTTCCCTTTTTGGGACATAAAGAAGATAGAGTAGAACTCTTTCCTATAGTGGTTTTTTTCTTCTTCCTCTTCTTAAGGTGAGAAGAAGAAGTTGCCACTAATACTTCTGCCTCTTTCTTTTGGGGATTTACCATAGTATTTTAGTGATAAACCAAAATTTACTGCAACTCTGGCAAAGTGCATTCCACTTTCTTCAAATGGAATTTAAAAATGAAACTTTCATAAGAATGTGGAAGTGATACTAGGATACAGTCTATCTTAATCTCCTCATCCATGAAGAAATTGAGATCTTCAAGGCAATGCATAAGCCTTATCATCTCACCAATATGTTCACCAACATCTTGGCCTTCCTTAATAGTTTATTGGAATAGTTAAAGTGGATAGTACTACTAGCCTCGCCATAACTTTCCTTTACTAGTTCCAAAATATCGCCACAAGCTTCTATCATTTCATATTTTATTGTAACTTATTTTCCATAGAAGCAAGTATATAGCACTTTGCTTGGGTGTTCCAAAATATCATCACAAGCTTCTATCATTTCATATTTTATTGTAACTTATTTTCCATAGAAGCAAGTATATAGCATTTTGCTTGGGTGTTCTTATCAACCCAATCCATATAATGTTGTTTTAAGCCTCACCAGCATTAGCGACAGGCGCTGTAGGTCTTGACATACTAGCAACATCCCACAAGCGCTGCTAGAGAAGCACTAGCTTAATGTTCATTAACCAGTCCACATATTTAGGCCCCGTGAGCTTATTACGGTCCAATAGTGATTGGATGGTGATGGTTTAGCCATATTATTATAGAAAATTAACTGCAGAAAAAATAAAATGTATCAGTTTAATCATATATTAATGGTTAAACCAATTAACCAAAATGATTTGGACACAAAATCATAATGGTTTCTCCCACTAATTTGGTGCACCCTACAATTCTCTTGTAGGAAACGGAAGTACCGTTGGAGTGAACTTTTAATGGGTAAATTATGTCTCAATAATACTCTAATTAATATTTTTCAGCTTCCTATAGTGGTATTCTTGGAATATTAACATATTAATAAGATGACAACTCTTTGTCAAATATAACAATTATAAACCCAATTTATTTCCTTGTTAACTGGCTCCTAATACTCTAACCCTTAACTTCACAAAATGGCATTCTTGGACTAACATATTAGATGAATCCTACCCACGAGATCAGTAGAACTAGTAGATTAAATCTAGTACCACTCAACTTCACAAAATGGCATTCTTGCAACACTAAATGTTCATCCATTCTACAAGTCAAATACATTATTTGACTTTATCATTAATATACAATAACTTGCATATTAATGCTCCCATGGAGAGCCTTAATATAGACATCTTACATCTTTATTGGATTGATTATATTTCGAAAAATTACTTGGTCTTTTATCTTAATTTTAAGGTCTCACTCTGTACATTAACTGGATTAAAAATCTATAGCTTCCATAAAGCAGTAAATTTATCTTTGAATTATCACATAATTCAATTTTATGGTTAATGTTTGTACATTAGTCTTTTTCATGTCATATCTTATATGATCATAAATGGTAATCATATATATACTCGAATGATTATAGATCTTTAAACATACATATAGTATCAGATTGAATAAAATGCATACTACCTCTCTTTAATATGCACTTTATGTTTTATAAACAAATATGAGCTCATTATATAATCATATTATAGAATGTTTAAATTAAATCAATTTTATAGATATATTTTATGAGTATACTTTTATACTCATCTTATCCAAAAATGGATTTTATACATAAAGGTTAATTTTTGCAACAACTTGGAAAAATCAACCAAATAAAATTTATATATATATAATTCAAATTATTATATATATTATTTATTATTATTATATTTTTTTTACCAACTTGAAAAAAAAAAATTAATCATATAAAAATTTATATATAATTTAAATCTCATTTAAATTAATATATATATTTTTATATTTTTTTAATCCAAAATTGACATTTAAAGCTCACATTATTCAATCATTTACTACATATAATCACATCACATGCAATAAAAGAAATTAATCATGCAATTTACAATCATATTGCAATTGATAGAAAAATTTCCACCCCAAAATGAAAAATACAAATTAAGTTCTATCTTGAAAAATTTTTCTTGTTGCTCCTCAAAATTTTGGGCCTTTTTGCTCCAAAGGAAAAAGTTACATATAACCAACCCTCTTGGAATACCAAGGGCTTCAATATATTGGTAAAAATAAGCTATAGATCTATTAATATTACAAGCCAAAATATCAAAATAATATTACCCTTTACACTTTGGAAAATTCCAAAACAACTAGAAGAAATATGTCATGTAACATCAACATGCAACATAACAAATATATCAAATCTAAAACAACAAGAAAATCATCCATAACCAAACTGAGCTTACTAACAAAAGAGAGTCATTTTGCTCCAAAAATCATGTAAAGGCTCTTATACTAATTGATGGAAGCGGAAGCGATTTTTGGATTGAAGGGAGCTCCAAGTCGTGGTTAAAAGTAGAGATTTCAAAAATTTTTCCTTTGACCGAAACATGCAAATATATTTTGTTCAACATACAAACACACTTTATATGTTAACCTTGAGTATTTGTCCATAACTTTTACAAATCATATTTTGTAACTTTCATGGATAATATCCATTTGTCAATATCATCCCATAATTTTAGAACAAAATAGAAAAATAAAATATTAGGACAAAGCTTTTAGAACCGAGTTCACCAAAATACAAACCTAGTAAAAAAACCAAAAGCTTGCATTGTTTTTGATGAGACTCCTTTGTTAGTCAAAGATGTATGATTACCACAATTCCTCTTGTACTTTTAAAAACTAGAGAAAATCTAATTTCTCTCTAATTTTTTTTAAGAATAAGAAAAAAAATTTCTTATTTTCTTTCTTCTTCCTTCTCTCTTCTTCCTTCTTTCTTTTTCTATCTTTTTCTTTCTCCCTTCTTTCCATTCACGTTACTACCTATTTTCTCCACACTATCTTCTTATCTCTTTATTTGCTTTGAGGTTATCCAACATCACATGGCAAGAGACAAATAGTATTAATAGCAAGGCATTTAAGGTTTAATGCATATGATAGATATACTTTATATTATCTAATCATAGCTTAGCAAGAGACAAAAATATATTAGTTGCATATTAACAATGTAATGCAAGGTGGCACATAAATATAGAAGGAAGATGGAAGAAGTAATACCACATTAGCCATAGTAATTACTTTAATATACCATAGTGGTTAATTTAATTAACAACTTAATTAAATTATAATAATTTTAGTTAACACTTTAATTAAAATTATATAGGAAAAATAGTTAAAATTAATTAATATTATTTTTAACTCAAATAATATAAGTGATTATTTCTAATTTAATTCTCAATTAAATTAATCACCACATCATAAATATTGACTAACCAAACAAATTAATATGGTGTATGACTTACAAGGTCAAATATTTTACCAGAATAGAAATATAATATTAACTCATTAATATTATATTGGACACTATTTCCGAATTGCTCATATGATTGGATATATTAAGTATTTTTCTAGAATTTTTTTTTAATTACCGATAAAATATCAAATATTAATTTGACCTCTAAATCATAATATTAAATTCTCTCGCTATGATCCCGATATAGATTAGGGTTACAGCGTGTCAAAACCTATTAGTCAATTTATTAATGGGTGATAATTTGCGTTCTGATTAAAATAAGACTTATCATTATTAGTCTAATTAATAATATTGATCTTATATTGAATAAGTCATATTTCTCCTAATCAGAAATTTATTTTATCAGAACCAAAATATTAATTCTATTAGGATCTTGCCTTGATACTGCAGGATAACGAGTACTACTATTAGTAATCTCATGTCTCACTACAAAACTAATTGTAGTGACTACGAGCCCGATTACCAAGCATGGATAGCCTAATACAATGAAAGAACACCTTCACAACTACTAATGAAAGAACAGTCTTAATATCTCAAGCAAAAAGACTTCGAGTCATAAAAGACTCATATTATAACTAAGATAATAACTATTGACATCGAGTACTGCATATGCAGTTATTATCAAGTGTCATTATTCGGTACTCTTAACTTTTTAATAAACTACTGGTTTATTTAGATATCATTATATTATGGAGAATGCGATTCCTCCTCAAAATAAACCATGTGATAACCTAGAGGTTTAATAAATACTCAATTTATTGTTCTTTTTTTATTATGAATATTTTTAAGATTATCTTTTACCGGAAATATATATCTCATTATTATCAATAACTTGATAATAAATTCTTTATGGATAATCAATGGATCATATATTTCATAGTATAAAAGAACTACTGTATTCATAATATAATCAACAACTTGAATATTTTATTTATTATGAATGTGAAATATACACGTATCCATTATGATACAATATTTAATATATAAAAAGAAGTGAATGCGAAGCATACACATCACAGATAACATTAATTGCTTACTCCACCACATTGGGCAACACGTCCTAGATTAAGCACCAAAGCATCGCTAACCTTGAGAGCATACCGAGATCTCACAATCTTTGTTCACTATTCTGAGGATTTTTTATTGGGTTTGACTTTAAAAGCACTTGTTATGAATTTAACAATAAAAGTAGAAGAGAATAAACAAGAGAAATCACACAAAGACACAGAGATTCAACGTAGTTTGGTCAATGTGACCTACGTTCCTGGGCAAGGAGAGTCAATCTTATTATTTCGGTTGAAGTGTAAAGTTACAACCATCAATCATCAATACGTAATTTATAGAGTAAACCTATCGTAGAGTCCTATCACGTTAGAACTGACAGAGGCAGTGTTCGTCACGCTCGTACAGTTGTGACATGCTCGTGACAGTATTGAGGAGACTACATGTCATGCTCGCACTACTCCTATCCGCTCGTGACAGAATATACCAAGAGAAACATTAGCACACCTGTGTTGACTTGCCACGATCACGACAGTATATATCAGCCATCCCACACGCCCCTACAAGGCTGACACGACAGTGCAAGAACCCACAACCATCAAGCTCGCTACAAGCCTTCACTGCCGTGCATAATACTCTCCTCACATCTATGCACATCCATCACGTGCATGATGGAATTCTTGTCACTCAACATATTTAATTTTATATTTCAATAGCTATTTTTATTATCTTTTCATAAGATAAAATAAAATTGAATGTTTTCATCCAAAAAAAAATTGAATGCAAGTAAAATTGTTATTTATGAAATATTATTCTACTTTTATGTGAGGTTTGTGGTCTCATAGCGTGAAAGTTGTCATTCTCTTCATTCCATCTTTTTCTCAATAGATGAAGTGAGTATCTCGCTGATAGTCAAATCACCAGCAATATATTACCATTCTTCGCTATTTTCATTGAAGATGTTCTTATTTTAGTAATTTAATTGTTTTTGTACATCTTTTGTGCTTTAAAATTATATAATTTTATTATAATGATGCATTTTTTTCTTACTTAATAAGGAAAATTTTATTTGCATTCAAAAAATAGCTTTTTATTTGATGGAGTTCTCTTTCTTTTATTAACTATTATCATTAAGTTTGATTTAAAAAAAAATCCTATTATAGTTAAAATTTTTGGCTGGATTGGTTGGATCATAAATTTTGTTATACAACTTCGATTTTAAATTTGATTGTAAAGTTGTTTTAAGCACATGTCCCCTACTGTTGATAATCAAATTTGATTTTAGACCGAATTGAATAAAAATTAAATTTATTTCCTAAAATCATCAAATATTAATTGAAACTAAATTGTACATATTGAAAAGCTATTAATAGCCATTAAAATTAACTATATTAATCATACTTATTGTTCAATTTCTTAAATTAAATCGAGATCACAAAAGTCAATTAAATCAATTAACATTATCAGAATTTTGTATAGAAGTAATAAATGAATTAGATTCACTAGAAAAATTATAAAAATTAAATATGTAAAAAAATGATAAAAACGGAAATAAACTAAAAAAAAATTGAATTGTGGTTTTGGATTTTTGGGTTAATTTCGAATTGGATTAATTCGAAGAATGATCAGATAATTCATCTTTCAAAAGCTAAATTTAAATGCTTTTTATATTCAAATTAACCCGTTGGAGTTTCATTAAATTGTTGATGGAGCTCGGATGAAATTTTTTCAGTAGACCAAATAAAAAATTAGCAAGTCTATCCCAATTGATGACTAAATTTACAATTAAAGTAGTTCATAAATTTATTTTTGCGGGGCTTAATTTCAATTTTGTCTTCTACCTGAAAAATCTCTAACTGAAAGGCAACAAAAGGAGGGAAACCAATAACGGCTTATCTTCAACTCAATCTCTTCCTCTGTTCTTCTCTTCCTCCCTCTTAAACTAGCCATTCAAATGGCTTTGGCTTTCACGGAATCCATTAAAGCCACAGATACAAAATCTGCAGAGAGGAAAATCGGAAACCAAGGCCTCAAGAAATTGATTCTCAAGAAAGGAACTTCATGGCAAACTCCATTTC
Organism: Balakata baccata; assembly: GCA_949630135.1. Classification (NCBI taxonomy): domain Eukaryota; kingdom Viridiplantae; phylum Streptophyta; class Magnoliopsida; order Malpighiales; family Euphorbiaceae; genus Balakata; species Balakata baccata. The sequence goes on along the minus strand of CATIWF010040025.1, from coordinate 27,063 downwards.
CTGGAGACCATGTACAAGGTACTAAACCAAATTAACCCATCAATTCTTTTTTGTTCGTCCTGCACTTGAATCTCAAAAAATGGTATAACAGAACAAAGGCCACTTCAAAAATTATATTCTTTTTTTTTGGTTAGCTAAGCATACTCTGCAAGCTTGCCACACGTCTGGTTGGTAGACGAAATGTGACTGTCATTCGAAGTATAATGGAATACACTTTATATAATTTCAGTTCATTTCAGTGGAAAAGTTGAGAGTGGAGCATCTCTTGATTCAACTCTTGATAAAGGGGCTCCTTTTTGCTTCAAATTAGGCCAAGGTAAGAAGTATATTAACCCATGTCAGATCTTCCAAAAGGTAAGTTCATCAGCATACATCAGCTAAATCTGCTCTCACTGCCGTAGATCAACACATAGTTTGAGCATTTTGTTAAAATGCTAGAATATACATCTGCCCCTAGGAATATGTTAAATAAGCTCTGTTTATAGTAGTGGGTGTGTCTTTGTTTCATATCTAACTTCTTATATTTGTCTGATTGTGCTACTTTTTAAAAATATTTTTTTGTCTAATTTGCTTTTTGAATTCAGTTTTTAGTCTTATATTACTCTATTGTATTTTAGAAAATGTAAATTTCGCTTCCAATATTGACATGTCTCCATGCCATGTCAGTGTTATTATTTATTGTCATATTGAATGTTGACATCGCATAGTGATATATCAGCATTGAGGGCTGAAGGTTACGTCTTTTTTCAAAAAAAAAAAATAGGTAAATTATATATGTTATGTCATCCATAGATTAAGTCATCATTTATTGTCATGTATTTGATTGTTTTATTTCTATTAGTTGACATAAATACAATATACATAAATGTCATTTAATGAGTGAATTAATTTATGGATGATATAATAAATATAGCCTATATAAAAATTTCTCCTTTCTTAAATGCAAAGCAATGTGGAACAAAAAATAAATTCGGGGGACAAACTAAACTAAAAATATATTTTATGAGAGAAAACGACGAAACAAGACAAATACAAGGAGCACCTTGCCTTATGCAATATATTTTTTTGATATTAGGAGAAGTTATCAAAGGATTGGATGATGGGGTTGCAACAATGAAGAAAGGTGAGAGAGCAATTTTTATAGTGCCACCAAACTTGGCCTATGGGGAAGCTGGTTCTCTGCCATTGATTCCCCCCAATGCAACTCTTGTATTTGATGTTGAGATGCAATCCTGGATCAGCATCAGAGATTTAACAGGCGATGGTGGAATATGGAAGAAATTGATAAAAGATGGGGAAGGATGGACTACACCAAGAGATGGTGATGAAGTTTTAGGTAATTAATAATCTAGTTATCAATTAACTTGTGTTCTTATATAAATGTTGAGAGGCACATTGTGAACATTACTATTGCATTTCAATCCTTGCAGTTAAGTATGAGGCTAGGCTTGAGAATGGACTAATTGTCTCCAAATCTGAAGGAGCAGAGTTTCATATAGGAGATGGTGATTACTGATTGCTTGTATTTTTATGTTATACTTGGTATAAATGAAGTCGCTTATTAAATTACTTTCATTTTCAATTATGTCCATTAGAAAATAAAATAACCAATGAATTCTGTAAAATTTTCAGTAGATGAATGAACTTTGGATCTAATTCTTTCCAAAAGCTACTCAAATGATGAGGATCATTCAAGCTATTACAAGTAGTAGTTAATAGTTATAGCCAAACAATATGAGATAATCTAACACCCCCTCCCACACCTAGACCCGTTAGAGGTATAACACAATCCACATTATTCTTTGACTTTGCTACCACATAAAATTTTCGATAGGTAAATGAACTATAAACCTAACTCTTAGTTCAAGGGACGGGGAATGTCCAAGCCTTTATGGGAGTAGTCAATAGTTATAGCCATACAATATGGATAATCTAACAAATTCCACCATTTCTTTTAAATTTATTTCAGCCAAATATAAGCTTAAGAAATATTTGGTATGCATCAAAATATATCTGGGAAAGTTGATTGGTTGTTTTGGGTGTAGGCTATCTATGTCTTGGCTTAGAGAGAGCAGTGAAGACGATGAGAAAGGGAGAAAAGGCAGAGCTAACAGTGAAGTCCTCTTGTAAGTTTGTGCATTGTTGACAATTAAAATATTGTTCTTGAATTGGTCAATTTTATATCTTTAATCAATCCAAAATCATGCATTCTTAGATGGGTTCAATGGGTCCAATTTAAGCATTGAGGTTGAGCTTATGTCATGGAGAAGTGTAATTGATGTCACTGGAGATTACAAAGTTGTCAAAAAAATTATAAAAGCCGGTGAAGGTTTTGAACGTCCTAATGAAGGATCCCAAGTCAAAGGTGATTTTTAGCTATTTATCTCATTTTCTATTTATTGCCCATTCCCTCCATCACCCAACAAAATTCTTGCATATATATCCAGTCTATGTAGACCAACCTAATAATAGTGTCATATAAATAAAATAATTTAAATGACTTTCTCTCATTAGTTTGGTTTATATAGAATTTGTCTAAGAATTCATCCATCCATCATTCAACATGTTTTGGTATTAATTATAAGTTGCTAAATATGTTAACAGTGATATATATTGGCAAACTTGAAGATGGAGTAGTTTTTGAACAAAAGGGAACTCATGAAGAACCTTTCCAATTTACAACTCTTGAAGGTAATTTTGCATTAGTCATGTCTTGTTCCTTCCCTTTCTATTTATTTTCTAACATAATCTCCGATTCAATATGATGGTAGACCAAATCAATGAGGGGTTGGACAAAGCAATAATGACTATGAAGAAAGGAGAACACGCTCAGGTGACTGTTAGTGCAGAATATTTGTCTGGTCATCAAATTTCAGGCACACTTCCTTCAAATTCTCTGGTTCGATATGATGTGGAACTGATAGACTTCATAAAGGTTATTTTCTTATATAATACTTGTATAAATTCGATCTATTCATAACGAATTAAATCAACGATGGGTTGTCACAAAAAGTAAAATTTTTTATTCAAAATTTTTTAATTTAGTTTATCGTAAATCAAATCTAGACAAAAACTTTATATTCTTAATAAATAAAAGATATACCAGACATGTGTGTTTGTACATTTTTGCCATTTTGCTCCATTAATCGGGTTTAAGTCCAAATTGCTCCTTATATTTCATTTTTAATACCATTTTGTATCTTGAAAATTCAAATTTTTCATAATATACATATCATGTCATCATATAGTGCTCCTTATATTTCTTTTTTAATCCATTTTGTTCTTTAAAAATTCAAATTTGTTGTATTATACATACCCCTTGTCATACAAAAAAAAAAAATAGCATGTGCATTTTTATGTGCCGATAAATTTTTCCACGTGCTATGTTATCATATAATGGTCGTATTTGTGATGTTTTTAAAATATTTAGCAACAATACCAAAAACAAATTATAAGGAGTAACTTGGAACAAAAATCAAAGAAACAAAATGGTGGAAATGGACAAATATAGGTGGCCAGATATGTCTTATTCCTTCTTAATATTAAGTAGTTTAAGTAGGGTACTTGATGGACCAAATTTTCTATAAATGGATGTTCTTTGTTCAGGAGAAACCATTTTGGAAGATGGATACACAAGAGAAATTACAAGCATCCGAAAAGAAGAAGCTTGATGGCAATATGTTCTTCAAAGCTGGAAAATTATGGCTGGCATCCAACAAATATGAGAAGGCAAGTTAAAATAATTTACAACTTAAATTCAATTATGATAATACATATATTTTATATAAGAATTAAATTTTATGCTTAACTGTATGAATTTCAGGCAGTAAATTACATCGAATTTGACCACTCTTTCTCTCATGATGAAAAGTGCATTGCCAAAGGTTTGAGATTATCATGTAATTTGAACAACGCAGCTTGCAAGCTTAAACTTGGGGAATATATAGAAGCTTCAAGATTGTGCACCAAGGTACAATTTTCCCTTTTCATCGCATCTCACAAATGCACCAATTATATATACATAACTTTACTTGATAAATTATCAATAACTTCCAACAGAATAGTGAAATATGAGAGATCATGTGATCGTGATCTCCCATATTTGTTTATTTTAATACTTTAAAATATTTTTAGCGTAATTATATAGTACTGATATGTTATGAAACTTCTGACTTTAAAGCCAAAACTCATTGCCACATCTCTATTGTTTAATGAAATATTTGATTATATTTCTAACTATTTATTTTGTTTAATAGAATCCTTTAAGTTTAATTTTTTATTTAATTTTATCCTTAAATATTTGTTTTGCTCAACTCTCAATCCAAAATTAACATTAAAAATAAGATATTAATATTTTTAAGTTTCCATTTTCGGATATGATTCTAATCGCATTATTTGGATGGATCCTATTGGGGAAGAATTTTGAGAGAGATTGTAACAACGGTTTCAAGGCATGTATCAAGTTGTCACTTTTCTAAGAGTAAATTTGTCCTTCCTTTATGATACAGTGAAGCAATAGAGAGCACCTATTGATGGTGATGTCAGTTATAAGTGGCTTGGTGTATATGAATTTTAAGTACAGAAACGTAAGATTTTTTTGGTTGTTCAGTAACCATAGACTTTGATTTGTTTTTATAGTAAGAAATACACACTTTAGACTAATTAATTCAATCATTTTCGAGCTAAATCATATCATTTTTTACAGAATCCTAATGAAAAAAGGAGTCTCAGCGTGACTGGAATCGCACAGAAGTGCAGGCATCGCGAGCATGATGCATCATCACGCTTATGATAGAGACTCACTTGCCTAGCAGCGTCACGAATTTGACATGGCTTAGGTGTCATGCTCGTGACACCTTACTCTCACATACTGTTGCTGGCGCATCAGTTGACATGCTCATGACAGCAATTTATCGGTCCATGCACGTTGCGGTCGTGCCATATCAATAAGCTCATGATAGAAAGTTGCCTCTCTAGACACATTGTAGGTGTGACATAGTGTCACGCTCACGACACTCAACACTTTAGACTGTCACGGATGCAATGCCTTGTCATGCTCATGCAGTCACTTGATTTACCAAGCAGTCAAGGGTGTGATACTTGTCACACTAGTGCAGCCTTTCTAATTTTTGAAAATGCCCAACAATCTCCCTCCATGCATTTTCAAAATGAGTAAAAAAAATATTAGTCTCATTACTTACACATTATATGCATAAATAATAGTATCGTGTGATTTGAACCACTACATAGTAAAGTTTATTGCAACATATCATAATACAATAATAGACAAAGCTTTGAACCATATATTCTATTTGATAAATAGAACAAATCTCTATATATATATATATATATATATATATATATATATAACTTTACACTTTTGGGCTACACAACACATGACACTTTTATTATGGCTTTGGATCCATGTATCATTCAAGAATGCTTAAGAACCAAGCCCTTGAACTCTTTGAAAGGGTAGCACTTTGCATCCATATAGGTAGATCTTTTTATGCCCTCATACCAAGTATGTCACCTGGGCAAAATATTTGTTTAAGACTGGGCAAAATATTTGTTTAAGCCTATAAATAGATCAATTCTCAACGTCACATAATTATATAATACGAGTACCAAGCATTAAGATGACAAAAACAAACTATTAAGTGCTTGCAAACTACACTAATAATGTACTTTGCTCATTGAACTTAAGACTTGACATTATATCAAGTATTAAGTTGAGTTTCCATCATTGGTGATTTAAATTAGTGTGTTTGAGACCCATCCCCTTGATGTTTTATTCACCAAGTCTCTTAGTAATCCTTTGATTAATGGATCTACCCAATTTTGAGCTAAACTTACAAAATCAATTGTGATCACTCTATTTGAGAATAACTCTCTCCCTTGATTGTGTCATTATCCAACATATCTAGATTTTCCATTATAGATATGACTACAAGATCTAGCTAATGTAGCTTCACTATCACAATGAATAGATATTGTTATAATTGGCTTAGGCCATAAAGGTATATCATGTAGCATATTTCTAAGCCATTCAACTTCTTTAGCTGTTAAAGCCAAAGCTATAAACTCAGCTATCATTTTGGCATTAGCTATACAAGTCTATTTCTCGGAAGCCCAAGAAACCGTACCACCATTAAGCATAAAGATCGATCCACTGGTAGAGGCATAATCCTCTTTATCAGTAATCCAACTTGTATTTGAGTACCCTTCTATCACTTATGTAAAACCATCATAGCTTAAACTATAATTCATAGTTTTACTTAGATACTTTAGAATCCTTCTAATTGCATACCAATGCATATCACTTGGATTACTTGTATATTTGTTCATCTTTCCAATAGCAAAAGCTATGTTTGGTCTAGTGCATGTCATGGCATATATTAGACATCTTATCAACTTGGCACAGTCAAGTTGTGATGTCGGGCTGCCCTCATTTTTTGACAATTTCAAGATTGGATCAAGTGGCATAGAGGCAAGAGTACAATCATAATAATTGAACCTTTTGAGAACTTTCTCAATATAATGAGATTGTGAAAGTGATATACTTTCTTTATCTCACTATACATATACTAAGAATGACATTTGCCTCACCTATGTCTTTCATAGCAAAGTTGCTAGATAAAAACTCTTTGGTAACTTGAACTATTCCTAGGTTGGTTCCAAAGATTAACGTGTCATCCATATATAGACAAATTATGACACATTTATGTTCATTACTAAACTTGTTATAAACACATTTATCTGTTTATTAGTATTGAACCCATTAGCAAGTACAACCTGGTCAAACTTTTGGTGCCATTGTTTAGGTGTTTGTTTTTATCTATATAAGGATTTAACAAGTCTTCACACTTTGTGTTCTTGTCCAGCATAACAAATCCCCCTCATGTTGCTTTATATAAACCTCTTCATCAAGTTCACCATTCAAGAATCCGGTCTTGACATCTATTTGGTCAATTATCAGCTTATGTATAGCTGCAAGTGCTATTAGCACTTTGATTGTTGCAATCCTTATTACTAGTGTATAGGTATCAAAATAATCAATACCATGTTTTTGTGTAAAACCTTATGCCACCAATCTTACTTTTCCTTTATCCATCGATCTATTAACTTTTCTTTTAGTTTTGAAGATCCACTTGCAACCAAGTTGAAGATCCACCAATTCCCATGTATTGTTTCCTATTATGGGATTCATTTCATCATTTATTGCTTCTTTCCGGAAAGCAGCATCATGAGATTTCATTGTCTCCTCATATGTTTAAGTGTCTACTTCTGTATTATAGCAATAAGATATTTTGGTTACAATTGATTCTCTTTTTCCTTCTACTAGCAACATTTGAAAATCATTGCCAAAATCTTTTGCTTTCTAATCTTTTTTCCTCCTTTGACATTCAATGGCTTCTTTATTATCATTTTCAATGATTTCTTTCCTAAGGTTTGAACCACTTCCATGTTCTGAAGTTGGTTTTGGAATTATTTTGAATCTATATGTTTTCATCAGCAACATCCTTCGATTCAATAACAGTGTTAACTAAAATTGAATCATTAGGCTAAATAGCCATGAACTACTTCACTATTTTGTGCATATCTAAGGAAAATGCACTCCACATCCCTTTCAACCAATTTCTTTCTTTGAGTTTGATACTTTTACAATTGCTTTACAACCCCAAATTAGTTCAGGCTGGGTTTTCTTTTGTTCTAAAACTCATTTGGAGTTGTGTTACTGCTTTTACTTAGAACTCGATTTAGGATATGACAAGCTGTTAGCATTGTCTCTCCCTAATAGCCTTGACTAAGGCCTAAATTTGATATCATTGCATTGATCATTTGTTGTGGTGTATAGGGGGCTGTAACTTAACGCACAATTCCTATTTTTTTAAAATACTTTGGATCATAGTACTCTCCCCTACTATTATACCTTAACCTTTTGATAAGGGTCTCACAATGCAGTTCAACCTCAATTTTATACACAGTAAAACAATTCATGACTTCATTTTTAGAATGCAGCAAATACATAACTATATCTCCTATAATAATCATTGAAAGTCACATAATACTTCTTATTTCCTATGGTTGGAGTTCCATGCAAATCACCAACATCATTGTGTATAAGTTCCAATAATTTTGTTGTTCTTTCTACCTTAGGAAACAAATTTCTAGTTATTTTAGTTAGCATACAAGTTGTGCATTTCCTTCCTAAGTCATTTTTATCAAGATATGGCAGCAAGTCCAACTCTATCATGTCTTTTAAATTTAACATGATCAGCTTGGTTATGCCATAAAAACAAAGAAGATTCAACAATATAAGTAGAACTAGATGATTTTTTTGGATATTAGAAAGAGCAATACAATTCAACTTGAAAAGAGCATCACAAAGATAACCTTGCCCATAAACATTCCCCCTTTCAACAAAAAGTTTGTCTATCTCAGATACAAGCCAAAGACCATACTGTTGGGATTCTAACATACATATCAAATATACAAGCACAGTGGAAAATTAAATTTTTGAATCCCAATGGCGGAAATCATCCTATGTAGCTATGAATGACTAACTAAACAAGGTTTGAAGATGATTACCTTTAGTTTAAAGCTTTATGTTCTTCTAATCGCCTTACTAGGTTATTGCAAACCACAGTAATCCTCACTTGGATCACCTCTAAAAGAAGTCCATGTGAAGGATGTGAAGAAGAAAACCCAAGGGAGATGGGTTTTGCACAATCCCTTGTGCTAGCAAGGAAGAATGCAATAGAGAAGAGGGAGAATGAAAACTATTTTCTTCTCTGGTGTGCAGCCCCTTCTAAATGCCAAAAAAGGGATTATTTATAGTCCTTGAGCATTTAGGATTCAGAACCCCTGCTCATAGAATCCTAATCAGATCAAGTTTCTTTATCTGATGTCAGTCCCAATCGAGAAACACATTTCCTAATTAGGATATGCCTATATCGAGCGGTTCCCGAATGTGTCATCCAATGTCCCGATCGGGACATAGTGTAGTTTTAGTCCTGTATAGATTCCCAACCGCAAGTTGGACTTTCCCGCTCGTGACTTCATCCTGCTGAGGACCAACCTTTCTTTGTTTTGGATCCAATTGAAATGCCTATTTTACTTCCTCTGTGCATTTTCAAAGCGTGTGACCTATTAGATTCCTAGTTATATTGGCCAATTAGATCAACACTTGATCTCAAGCAAGTCATGAGCAGTATCTAGTAACATATCATGACCCCCAATTGACAAGAAAGTCAGTGGTTTGACTATGAACATTTACATAGACAATATTCGTGCAATTCATCATTTCACCCTCACTATACCCACCCCACTCGGTTCAGAGCATGGTCTATGTGTCAACTCCCACTAAACTCACTACATCACATCTTGTCCAAGTGATGTTAATATTCGTCACTGAGACTTATTACTCTTAAAGATATGTCTTTGAAGACCTTCTTTAAGACAATCCTACTTTGGCCAAAGTTTTTCAAGTAATGATCCCGACAAGTGACCATGGGTATACTCTCCTTCTAACAGGAGCAATGAATCTTCTGTTGGCTACTTAACTATCTTCAAATACCTCACGCTATACCAAATCACTACCTTATGAGCAACTTCTCCTAAAGGTAATAAGGAATGGAATCAAAACACAGGATCATTATCCAAGATAACCTTGAGCACCTCAAGTCCAACGATATTTGTACCATTGCTATGATGAAATTATCATTAACATATGTGTAAAATACCCATATGATAATCTCATAGTAGGTCTCCAATGTACTTGACTACTCCAGCAAGCATCCACATGTTAATTGTAAACTTCTTATATCAATGATAATCTCATCATAGTAATGGTACAAATCTCATAACATGTCTCTAATGTGCTTGACTACTCTAGCAAGCATCCATATATTAACTCTAAACATCTTATACTTAGACCTTATGAGAACTACTACTTGATCCAATCAAGGAGAATAACATGTGCTTACCTGTCTGAATCAATAATGTCCCATCTGATTGATCATATGGCTAGGGATGGTTTAGATATAAAAATAATTACACATGATAGGAACATCACATTGTGATCTCATCATGATTTCCTTCATGCTATGTTTTGTATTTGAAACTTTCATCAACTTATTTAAGATCTAATCTAATCTATTCATATGAATAAACATAAATATAATAAAAGATGTCTTTATTCATATAAATGAAATGTGTACATATAGTGATGAAGGTGATTGCCTTTAGAGCACTTCTCTTATAATCTTCCACTTGCACTAAAGTCAATTGCCTTTGTACTTAATATCATAGGCAAGTACATGGGAATCAAATTTCTATTGGGGAAGTGGCTTTGTCAATGGATCAACTATATTCTAATCAGTGGGTACTATTTTAATTTTACATCACATCGACTTATGGTCTATCTAATCATATGGTAGTGTCTGAGCACATATTTGGACTTCTGATGAGCTCATGGTTCCTTTACTTGTGCAATGGCTCCATTGTTGTCACAATACAGAGTTATTGGATTAACAATGCTAGGCACCACTTTGAATTATTAGATGAATTTTCTTATCCAAACCACTTCCTTAGCTGCCTCGAAAGCTGCAATGTACTCTACTTTGGTTGTTAAATCAGCAATTATCTCCTGTTTGGAACTCTTCCAACTGACTGCTCCACCATTCAATGTGAACATATAACCTGACTGGGATTTGGAGTCTTCCTTATTAGTTTGGAAGCTAGCATTTATATACCCACTTACCTCAAAGTCTCCATCTCCATAAACTAAGAAAACATCCTTATTCCTTCTTAGGTACTTAAGGATATTCTTGATAACCACCTAATGACCTTTACTAGGGTCCGACTAGTATCTGCTCGTGATACTCAGAGCATACGATCGAGTCAAGTACATATCACTGTATACATGATTGATCTTATAGCCAAAGAATATGGGATCAAACTCATGCGAGCCCTCTCATCTTGCATCTTTGTACACATGGATTTCGAAAGGATTATCCCATGGGTTATGGGAATAAATGCTTTCTTGGACTGGTCCATACTAAACCTATTTAGCATCTTTTCTATATCTATAGACTGTGAAAGACCAAGCATCCACTTGGATATATCTCTATATATCCTAATCCCCAAAATATAGGTTGCTTCTCTATGGTCTTTTATGGATAAGATATTTGAGAGCCAAATCTTAACAGATTGAAGGATTGAGATGCCATTTCCCATGAGTAGTATGCCATCTACATACAACACAAGGAATATGACTATACTCCCACTAACCTTCTTATATACACAAGGTTCATTCTGATTTTGTGGGAAAATAAACTCTTTGATTGTCTCATTAGAGTGGATGTTCCAACTCCTGGATGTCTGCTTCAATCCATAAATGGATCTTTGAAGCTTTCATACTTTTTCACCATTTTTGGATATGACCCCTCCGGTTGTGTCATGTATACATCCTCAGTAAGGTTTCCATTTAAGAACACCGTCTTTACATCCATTTATCATGTCTCATAATCATAATGAGCAGCAATGGTTAGGAGTATCCTAACGGATTTAAGCATGGCTACAAGACTAAAGGTTTCGTCATAGTCAATTCCTTATTCTTGATGATAACCCTTAGCTACCAGCCTAGCTTTGTAGGTAACCATATTACCCTCCATGTCAATTTTCTTTTTGAAAACCCACTTGTACCTAATGGACTTTATCCCTTTAGGTGGGTCAGCTAAGGCCCATACCTAGTTTATAGACATGGAATCCATATCTGACTTCATGGCTACAAGCCATTTGTTAGAATCTGAACTATTCATAACCTCTTCATAGGTAGTAGGCTCATTATCTTCTATGAGCAATATGTCTTTTTGATCACTAATAAGAAATCCATATCTCTCTGGAATAATACGTATCCTACTTGATTTACAAAGATCTTGAGTATCAGAAGTTGTAGCTACTACCATTATTATGAGTTTTAGCTTCGAGTTTAGGTAATTGATCTGTATCTACTTGAGCATCTTGAACCTCTTCAAGTTCAATTTTGCTCCCATTACTTGTTTCTAGAAGAAACTTTTACTCAAAGAAAGTAACATGCTTTGAAATAAACACCTTTTGTTCTAAAGCATTATAGAATTGATATTCAATCGTTTCTTTAGGATATCCTACAAATATACAATTGTTAGATTTAGCATCAAACTTATCTTACATAATCTACTTCACATAAGCTGGACAACCCCATACTTTCATATGTGAAAATGAAAGTTCTTGTTAGTCCATATCTTATATAGAGTAACATCAATTGACTTAGATGGGACTCTGTTTAAAATATAAACAATAGTCTCGAGTGCATGTCCCTAAAAGGATTTGGGTAGATCTGCTAAGCCCATCATTAACCTCACCATGTCTAACAAAGTTCGGTTTCTCCTTTCAACCACACCATTATTTTGTGGCGTATAAGGTGGAGTCCATTAGGATAATATCCTATTATCCCTAAGATAATCCTAAAACTCTCAGCCTAAGTATTCACCACCTTGATCTAATCTAAGTGTCTTGATACCTTTGCCAAGTTGTTTCTCTACTACATTTCTGAATTCTTTGAACTTTTCAAAGGCTTTAGATTTGTACCTCATAAGATACAAATACCTTTATCATGAGATACAAATACCTTTATCATGAATAATCATCAGTAAAGGTAATGAAGTAGATAAAACCACCTCTTGCAACACTGACATTGGCCTACATACATTTGAATGTATTAGTTCTAATTGTCCTTTGGCATGTTCACCCTTTCCACTAAAAGGTAATTTTTTCATCTTGCCTAATAAGCAAGATTCACATTTGTCATATGATTCATAATCAAATGACCCTAAGCAATCATTCTTGTGTAGCATAGTCATGCGCCTCTCACTAATATGGCCAATGCGATAATGCCATAGATAAGATGATTTCAGATTATCTTATTTTAACCTTTTATTATTGTTATTGATATTAAGACTTGGGCTTGACATATCTAATATGTAAATCCCATTACACAATGTACCAGTTGTATAAAGAATACCATTCAACATTATTGAACAACCATTGTTACTAAATATTAAATGAAAACCATTTCTATTCAAAACAGAAACAGAAATAATATTCTTCGTCAAAATAGGAACATAAAATTAACTATCCAACTTTAGAACAAGCCCACTAGGGAGGGTCAACAAATAAGTTCCTACAGCTAATGCAGCTTGCTCCATTTCCAACATGCAGGTCTGACTCTCCCTTATTGAGCAGTCTACTATTCCTTAGGCCCTGCATATCAGTACATATGTGTGAGCGACTACTAGTATCTAATATCCAAATGTTATTATTAGAAACAATATTTATCTCAATGACATAAGATAGGGCATCTGATGCCTTTTTCTTTAAGGACTCAAAGAAGGTCTTACAGTTCCTCTTCTAGTGACCATCCTTGCTATAATAGAAGTAAGTCCACTTAGGTGTAGACTCTTTGGCCTTCTTTTTAGCCATGCCTAGGCTTTGTGGACTTTTTCTTTTTCTTATTCTTACTCCTAAAACTCGAAGAGTCCTTACTCTTAGAACTCGAATAGTCCACCAGTATCACAACCTTACTTTCCTTCTTGATAGAAGGTTCAGCTGTCTTGAGCATATTAATCAGCTCGAGTATCATGGATGTGATCTTGTTCATCCTATAGTTTAGCACAAACTATGGATAACTATTGGACAAACTAGTGAGAATTAAGTCTATACTTAATTCATGATCCATCATGAAACCCAACAAGCCCAATCTCTCAATGTAGCCATTCATCTTTAGTGCATGCTGCATTTGAGATGTCCTCTCAACCATCTTTGAGCAGAAAAGCAACTTGGAGACCTCGAACCATTTATATCTCTCTTTCTCATCAAAGAGCTCCCTAAGATGGTGGACCATGGTATTTGTATCCTTTGTCTCGTGCTGCTTTTGAAGTTCAAGTGACGTAACGACAAGCATAATATAGCTCACCATCTCACTATCATCCAAATACTTCTGGTATACTTTCTAAACATCTTCAAAAGCATTACAACAAAGGGATCAGGAAGTGTCTCTTCCAAGACATAGGCTATTTTCTCAGCCTTGAAAACTATTCTCAAGTTTCAAAGCTAGTTAAGAAATTTAGGCCTAGTCAACCTATTTGACTCAAGTATGAAGCGCAAATTCACATTAGAAGACATGATTCTAGCAACCTAGATGTAAAAGAAAAAGAATATGTTAGAGAATGTACATGAATGCATTATTAGGTCTTAAATAAAACGCACTGTGGCTCCCACTATTTTATTACGAATTCATAGTCCCCACTATGAACCCGAGAGAATCCATTTCAAGTTCTACTAGTGGGTCATTATCCAATATCTCTAAGAATGACCTTAGGTTTGCCCAACAAGCCACCTTTGGTCCAAAGGTAGGTATCTAATCCACACCAATTGCCTTCTCATGCGACTATCGAATTTGGTGCTATCAACTGTTGATGTGTGCACCTACATTAGGCTATCAACTCTTGATGTGTGTATATCTCATATACACTATCCAATTTCACCTCAATCCATATTGACCTTGGGTTTGCCAACAAATCATTGTTTCTTGTTAAAACCAGCCCATTAATTGTGAAATCCTATTTTATGGTTTGAATATATTCTTTTAGAGCGGAATTGGGTTTGCCTAATAATCCAAACTCTAAAAGAACTATGCTTCTTCCCATATTAATGGAAGGTGTCAGTTTTAATATTATTTAACAAGGGATTTATTTCTCTTAGTCTCATCATTTTTCATGGCATTTAATATACATCATTCATCCAAGGTATATATTAAAAGTTACAATAACTACATGGAGTGATTATGGACATTCTAACATCAATTCCTCGAGCCATGATAGGATTGACTAGGTCTCACCTAGAGTGATGCATGAATTACAACACAAAATAAAAATCAAATTTCTATTCTAAGTCTTCTTGTAAATGGTACCACCTTCTTGTTTTTTGCTCCTTTGAACTTCAATCCTAATCTAATCCTATATAATCTAATTACATAATTTCAAAACAAGAAAACCTTAATTTACATTTGAAGAGAGTTAGATGAGAAGAGAACTACAAGAGAGAATAAGATAGAGGCAGGGACACACAAGCCCTATTTACCAAAATGAAAATTTATGCATGATCAATTATATTGGTCTTAGTCCATAATCATCCATCATGCTATCATACACCCTTAGCATGCATTCTCTAATACAAAATTGGGTAATCTAGAAAATTAAGGATTTTTTTATTCCTATTTTGGCCATATGATATATACATTATTTAATCTTAATAAATAATAATAAGATTTATTAGAAACCTTTCCACTATGGTAATTATGATAATTAGACAATTAATTGATTAAATCAAATATTATATAATTTGCCTAATTTTATTAATTAAATTAATTCCTAATTTAAATGTAATTTCCACTTTGGATTTATTGCCATAATCTTATTATTAATCAAATCTAATATTCTAGAAATTAATTCCAAATTAATTCACTTTAATTTTGATACCAAATAATTAAACAATTTAATTATTTTATATATTTCATAATCTAGTCATACTAGAACTAATTTAATCTCAAACCGAATCAAATTCGAAATTTCTAATAATTCCAAAATTATATCATCTATCCGGGCATTTATAGGTCAGCTCAAGCCAATCTGAAGTATAATCTCGAAATAGCGAACCAACCATAAAACACCCAAACCGAATCAATCAATTTCTAGAATTAAAATTGAAACAAACAAGGAATTAAATTAACAAACAGACATATTTTGAAAAACATCGAAAACAATTCATAAATACACAATTTTATGAATTAAAGGTGTTGTAACCAAGAAAATCACAAATTAAAATAAAACTAGAACTAGGCAATGTCCCGGTCGGGACTTCTGCGTTTTTCTAGAAAATTAAAACACCTTCAATTTTCACAATAACTACAGTTTTAGATCGAAAGGGTGTTCTCAACATATTTTCAACCATGGACAGACATCATATGACCATCCAAAACATGCAAACCACAAAATTAAAATATTCAATCAATATTAAACCATTTAAAATTAATTTCGGCAATCAAACACAGTCACAATGATTTAATCATATAAATCATATTTGTATCTAGTCATTCATACCCATTATTCCTAAAACATCATATGAACAAATTAATGGTAATGAACAACAAATTTTGCCATTTAAATCTCATTAAAATTAGAACCCTAAAATCCAATTTTCATGCAATCTCATTATTTCTTCAAATTAAAATCAAATATAACAATAATATGGTGGCTCTGATACCAATATTAGGATTCTAACATAGATATCAGATATACAAACATAGTGTAAAATTAAATTTTTGAATCATAATGGCGAAAATTGCCCTATGTAGTTATGAATGACTAACCAAAACAAGGTTTGAAGACAATAACCTATAGTTCCGAGCTTTACATTCTTCTGATCACCTTACCAACTTGTCGCAAACCACAAAAATCCTCACTTAGATCACCTCTAATGGAAGTCCACACAAAGGATGTGAAGAAGAAAACCAGAGAGTGATGGGTTTTGCATAATCCCCTATGTTAGCAAGGAAGAATGCAATGGAGAAAAGAGAGAACGAAAACTATTTTCTTCTCTGGTGTGCAACGCCTTCTGAATGCTAGAAAAGGGACTATTTATAATCCTTGAGCATTTGGGGTTCAGAACCCCCGCTCATTGAATCCTAATCAAATTAGGTTTCCTTATATGATGTTAGTCCTAATAAGAAGACACATTTCTCAATTGGGATATGCCCAAATCGGGTGATTCCTGATTGTGACATCCTATGTCCTGTTCAGGACATAATGTAATTTTAGTCCATTTCAAATTCCCAACCACCAGCTAGACTTTCCCGCTCATTTCTGAGTCAAAAATTGTTTAGACCAGCCTTTTTCTCTCTATTTTGGATTCAATCCAAAAGCCCATTTTATTTTCTCTACATACCTTCATTGCGTGTGAGCTATTAGATGCCCAGTTTTGTTGGCCACTCAGATTAACACTTGATCTGGAGCAAGTCAGGAGCATAGTCTAACTGTTAGCTCCCACTAGACTAACTATGTCATGCCTTGTCCAAGTGATGTTAGTATTTGTCACTAAGACTCATTACTCTTAAAAATATGTCTTCAAAGGCCATCTTCAAGATAATGCTACTTTGGCCAAAGTTTCCTAAGTAATGTCCCCGACAAGTGCCTATGGGTATACTCTCCTTCTAATAGGAGTGGTGAATCCTCTATTGGCTACTCAACTATCTTTGAATATCTCAAGCTATACCCAATCATGACCCTATGAATGACCTCTCCTATAGGCAATAAGGAATGGAGTCAAAGCACAAGATCAATATCCATGATAACCTTGAGCACCTCAAGTCCAAGGATATTTGCACCATTGCTGTGATGAGATTAGCATTGACATATGCATAGAATACCTATATGATAATCTCATAGCAGGTCTCTAATGTACTTGACTACTCTAGCAAGCATCCACATGTTAACTCTAAACTTCTTATGCTTAGAGCTTATGAGAACAACTACTTGATCTAATCAAGAAGTATAACATGTGCTAACCTATCCAGATCAATAATTTCCCGTCTCATTGATCCTATGGCTAGGAAGGGTTTAGATACAAATATAATTACATATGATATGAACCTCTAATCATGATTTCTTTCATGATATGTTTTGTATCTAGGACTTTCATTAACTTATTTAAGATGTAATCAATTCATGTGATAGAACATAAATATAATAAAAGATACCTTTATTCATATAAATGAAATGTATACATATAGTAATAAAGGTGATTACCTTTATAGTATTTCTCTTACACATACTTATTCAGCAAACTACATGAAACAAGATAATTCCTTACTTATGGTACATAAAATACATTAGTTAATGTCAAAACCTTCCGAGAATTGAATTTCACCTTCATATTTTCAATGCCTTTAACAAGGACAGTTGAAGCATTTTCTATGTAAAGAATATTGTCATTAGCAACTAGTTCTATAGTCTTTCAGAATTTTTTGTTAGTGTAAATATGGCAAGTAGCTCTTGAATCAACCTACCAGGTTATCTCATCCCCAAGATGGCTAACCTCATAAACAATTGTAACCAGATGATCATTCCCAGTTGCATTTGAAGTGGCAACTGCCTTTTCTTTTTTAAGCTTCTTCTTGAGAAATCGGCATTCATTATTGTAATGCTTTTCTTTTTTGTAAAAACATTGACATTTCTTTTTTTGTTGACCATTGCCATGATTTGGCCTTTTTTTTCCAATCTTATTTGAAGGATTTCGGGGTTTTCCTTCCTCAACCACTTGCACTTTGGAAATCTATCTTTCATATTCCTTCACATCTTCCTACATTCATATTTCAGCTTCCACAAATTTTATAAGCCAATTCATCAAGGTATACATCACCCTTTTCATGTTTGAGTGTTCTTTTAAAGTCTTTCCAAGATAGGGGCAATTTATCAATAATAGAGGAAATAATGATACAACTATCCATATGCATATTATGTTGAGTAAAGTGAGTTAGAATCCTCTCATTTTTAGCAAATTGTTCCATTATCAATCTATTATCATCCAAGTTATAGTTAATGAAATAAGAGATTAAGAATTTCTTGCTTGTTGTGTCTTCTTGTATATACCGAGCCTTTAGTTTGTCCTATAGCTACTTATCATTCTTCATTGGATGATAAATGTCAAATAGGGAGTCACACATGGTGTTGAGAATATGGCCCCCTATATATCTCATCATCAATATCCCATTTTTTGCCTCCTTCAGATTTGAGCCACAGTTTCATTCTCCTACTCAGCCTGCCTAGCAGTGTTGAGGATATAGGCAACTTGAATGATACTAGCAAGAAGTGGACAATTTTTGCCACCTCAAGAAATTCCCATCATCGAACATTTCTAGCTTGATAATGTTGGTTGTTAGGTCCTTTAGTGAAGCCATTGATGTGAGTGAAATTTCACCTTTAGATTGTTGGGGGAGAATTTTATGAGATAGATTGTAATAAAGGTGAATTTGTTCTCCTTTTAGGATCAATGAAGCAACAAAGAGCACCTATGGATGGTGATCTCAATTCTAAACAGCCTAGTGTATATGAATTTTAAGTATTGAAATGCTAGGTTTTTTTGTTCTTCAATAACCTTAGCATTTGATATGTTTTTATAGTAACAAATACACATTTTAGACTCCTAAAAGAATTAAAATAATTTCAATCCTTTTCCAGCTAAATCATATTATTTTTTATAAAGTCCTACTGAAAAAGGGAGTCTAAGCGCGATTGGAGTCACGCAAAAATGCATGCGTTATGGGCATGATGCATTGGCACACTCGTGACAAAGACTCGCTTTCCTAGCAACATCATAGGTGTGATATGGTGTCATGCTTGTGACACCTTACTCCCGTATACTATCGTCGACATGTCACTTGACACACTCGTGACAACAACTTATCAATCCATACGTGTTGCAGTCATGCCATATCAACATGCTCGTGATAGAAAGTTGTCTCCCTAGACACATTGTGAGCGTGACACAGTACCACACTCGTGGCACTCATCCCTTCAAACTGTCATGGCATGATGCCTTATCGCACTCTTGTAGTCACTTGCTCTACCAAGTTGTTGAGTCAACTTTATTTTCAAAAGCTAAATTCAATTAATTTTAGATTTAAATTAATCCATTTGAGTTCTATCATATTTTGAATCAAGTTTGATCAACTATTTTAGGTTAGGTCAAAAATTACAAAGTCTATTTGTCCAAGTATTTTAACTTATTAATTTTTCATTTCCAAGATTAATTATACTATATAATTTTGTATTAATGACAGGTCATAGAACATGATCCATCAAACATAAAAGCACTTTTTAGACGATCCGAGGCATACTTGAGAATTTCTGAATTGGACAAAGCTGATGCTGATATAAGACGAGCTCTAATAATTGATTCAAATAACAGGTATATATATGCAAGACTTAGTCTAATACATTAGAATCTTCCATTGTGTCTAAAAATATGATCTTTTTTTTTTTTTGAGCTAACAGAGATGTGAAACTCAAGTACAAGGAGATAAACGAAAAGCAAAGAGAATATGCTAAACATCAAGCTGAGTTTTTCAGTTCCATGATTGCGAAGATGGGTTAATTAATAATTAGTTTAGAATCCCTAAAGTTTATTGCATGGAGTGTGATTTCTTAATTCTTATCAATTAGTACAGGTGATGATAAAGAGGCATCTTGGGGTCACTTGTACCTTATGTATAATTGTCTTATTACAATGATGTAAATTAATTTGCACCTATGTTAGATAGCTTGCATCGAAAATAATTGATTTTTCAGTTAATCAAATTGATTCCAATTTTATGAGCTTTGCCTTTTATCCTCCTCGGAAACCTTATGCAATTGCCAATTCGAAGTGTAGAGGCTATCCGAAATTATCTTTTATTATTTATTTATTTTCTTATTTTTATTCAACTGTATTATCATATTATCTCTTTGTATTTACCACTTGTATATAAATTTCAATTACATTAATGAAATACAGTACAACATTCATATATTTTTTATGGTATCAAAGCCTATAATGACTATTCTCAATACCAATTCCATCGTCCATTACACCTTCTCCATCAAATTAAAAAACGAAAATTATCTTGCTTGGAAAACTCAATTCCTACCATTACTCAATTGCAAAAACTTAATAATAGATTTTGTTGATGGATCTCCACCACCACCCAAAACAATACATGATCCTTCTTGTTAGAAAGACATAGGTCAATACCTTTAAATCCTCACAAAATATTATCAAGTTTGGTTTTCAAAAAGATCAAATGTTTTTATGTTGGTTGTTATCTTCCCTATCTTAGAAAGTATTCTCTTATGTTATAAGTATGACATCCTATTATAAGATTCAATATGCCCTAGCCAATATCTTTGGCTCATTGTCTTACAATAGACAATCACAACTTCATATTGAATTATAAGAACTTAAGAAAAATGATTTTAACGGTTTCTCAATATTAAATTTTTGGCGTGTAAAATCTCTTGCAGATGAACTAGTAGCAGCTAGTTGTGTAGAATTTGTAGAATTGTATTATATTCTTCGATAGAGAAACTAATTATTTATACAAGAAGGTAATAATTATGACTAGGAAGTTAGAAATAAATAGGAAACTATAATAAAAGAAGAAGATACACATGAATAGGAAAATATTATTTAAGAAAGAGATGTGGGAGCATATTCATTTCCCTTACACCCCTCCAATAAGCCTACGCTAGAGTAGAGATCGGACAGGGAAGCAATCGCAGCTTGCTGCATAAAAAAAGAAACAATTGTGTATGCAGCAGCTTGGTAAAAATGTCACCAATCTGATCAGCGGTGGAGATAAAACGAATCTGAAGGGCATCAGATTGAACTTTTTCACGGATGAAATGGAAGTTCAGCTCAATATGCTTTTGGGTGGGCATAGAACATTGCATTAGAAGATAAGTAGATAGCTCTCATGTTGTCACACTAGAGAATAGGAGGAAAGGAGGTTAGGCCAAATTAAACCAATAAATGGTACAACCATAAAATTTCAGTAGTACCATTAGCTAAGGATTTATACTCACTCTCCATTAACGAACGACATAACTATGGCCTGCTTCTTGGCTACCCATGACACAAACTTTGACTCAAGATAAACAGCATAGCCATTGGTGGAGCATCGGTCATCTATGCAGCCTCCCTAATCGAAATCTGTGAAGCATTGAAGTTGCATTGTAGACTTGAACGTGAGAAATAATCCATAGGAGCTTATGGAAGCAAGGTACCAAAGTAATCATTTTACTGCCTTCCAATGTTCATCCGTAGGACAGTGCATGAATTGATAAAAACGATTTATAGTGAAGCTTATGTTCAGCCGGGTCATTATTGGCGACCACATACTGTTTGCCAATATTGAGCATCATTGGCAGGAGGTGTGCCAAAAGATTAAGACAATAGGACCGAAGTGGACATCGGGGTGAGACATCCATTTGAAGAAGGTCCATGATATACTTTTGTTGATTTAAGTAAAGGCCATCACTTGTTTTGGTGCATTCGATACTAAGGAAGTAAGAAAGATCGCCAAGGTCTTTGACTAGGAATTTGGATTGAAGATCTTTAATAATATTATTAACCATATGTAAGCTAGAACATGTAATCACAATGTCATCAACGTAAATAGGAACATAAACAGTATGAGCATTAGCAGAATAAATGAATAAAGATGTGTCCGCTTTTGAGCCGAAAGAGATAATCCTTCAATCTGTCAAACCAAGCTCATGGGGCCTGTTTTAGACCATAAAGTGAATGGCTCAGTTTGCACACATGATATGGCCATTGTTGATCCGCAAAACCTTTGGGTTGTTCCATAAAATCAGCACATCAAGGTAACCATGCAGGAAAGCATTAGTCACGTCCAACTAGTGAATAGGCTAATGTTGAGTGTTGCATATTGTCACGGATCCCACATCGGCTGGCCCCGGGATTGGTCCTGGGCTAATAAGCGAGTGCGTTGCACACCCCTGCAAGCTAGTTTTTGGGGGAGAGGGTAATAGTCCCGTGACAAGTGGTATCAGAG
Source organism: Balakata baccata (assembly GCA_949630135.1). Classification (NCBI taxonomy): domain Eukaryota; kingdom Viridiplantae; phylum Streptophyta; class Magnoliopsida; order Malpighiales; family Euphorbiaceae; genus Balakata; species Balakata baccata. Next base: position 4,352 of record CATIWF010040025.1, on the reverse strand, counting down.
CCTTCCTTGGGCCCACCGGATACGTGTACGCTGCACACCCAATGCGGAGAGAGTAATGGTCGCGTGGGCCACCCGTGACAAGAGCGTCACGGATTGGCTGTGGGAGCTATCACAGATCCCACATCGGCTGGCTCCGGGGTTGGTCCTGGGCTTATAAGCGGGTGCGCTGCACACCCCTGCAAGCTAGCTTTTGGGGGAGAAGGTAATGGCCCCGTGACAAGTGGTATTAGAGCCTTCCCTGGGCCCACCGGACACATGTTCGCTGCACACCCAATGCGGAGAGAGTAATGGTCGCGTGGGCCATCCATGAAGAGGGCGTCACGGATTGGCTGTAGGAGCTGTCACGAATCCCACATCGGCTGGCCCCGGGGTTGGTCCTGGGCTTATAAGCGGGTGCGCTGCACACCCTTGCAAGCTAGCTTTTAGGGGAGAGGGTAATGGCCTCGTGACAATATGCAAGGATGGTATGAATAGTAGCCAATTTAATGACAAGACTAAATATTTCCTTGTAGTCAACACCGGATCATTGATGGTATCCCTTTGTAACAAGGCGTGCCAGAGAATGTAGACAAGAAAATATCCTAATTGTAAAAGGAATCCTGAGGATCCTGAGGACATTACAAACCAAGAAAAAACATTGTCACAACCTATCTACATATTTTCTCAGTATGTTTTTCTAATAAATTAATCTGAGAAGAACCAAAATAGACAAACAGATAAGATAAAAAGCCCCTGTCTCTATCTCCTCTGTTCCTTTACATTCTCTCGAACCAACCTCATCTTTGACTTAGGTAACAGACTGGGTACATACCCTCTGACTTACATTTCCTCTCTCACAGGTATTATCAGTATCACCAATAAGCGATAGACACAGTTACCGCCAAAGTCCCTTAATAATTTATGAGACTATATCACAAAGCTTTAAAAAACTATTTCTCCAAAATGACAGCAAAAGTATGTACGTATATGGCGTGAAGTAAAATAAAAAGAGAATAACCGATGTGTTTCAGTTTCAAAAGAGTTTTTACTGTTTAGATGAACAACATAGATCACCTCCGAGGTTGCCACTTTGATTGCAACGTACTTGCTTAATAAATTCACTTGCATCACAATCAGCCCTTCCTTTTAAGCTAAAATATAAATAGTAACGATCCATCTAATTCCAATTAGAGCTCCCATACAGTAAAAAATCATGCCGCAAACCATGAATAGATCTAAGCCACTGAAATCTCGATATGCAAGTAAATAATTCCTACTTTATTGATATTGCCACCAACAAGAAAGTAAAATTTATTGGAAAAAAAAAAACGGAATTCCAATTAAACAAATACAGATGGTGAACAACTAATCAGTTAATTCATACCTTCACTAGCAATGAATTCATATCATCTCAAGAAGAATGAAAACTAGGAATACTAATTTGAGGGGTTTCGATAGTGAAAACATGTAATGGATAAATATATCCTAATTGTTTATAGTATTTAAGTCATGGAATGATTCAAAATCAAGAGATTTAATATTTAATCAATATGCTAAAGTTCAATGAGCTCTCAAAAGACAAAAATGGCTATAATTAATTTTTTCTCACCTAGTTAATACCAATATCTAGAGAATCAAAGTTAAACATAAATGACAATCAATTCAAACAAGTTAAACCTACTCGATGCAGAGAGTTTTCAAGTTCCTAAGTTATTTCCGAATAACAAATACACTAATTTTTAAGCACCAACCTGGTACCTTTCTCCAAACTCCTCATTTGTGCTTCCCTTGACAGAGCCTACTTCAACTGAAGAAAGAGGCTGCATGTTCAAAGACTCATCAAGAGTAGGGAGATTGAATATGAACGATGTAAGCAATGAATCAGGTTCTGAATTAGAGGAAGAAACAAAGCATGAAGATCCAACAAAAAGGGATTGTAAACTTCCTTCTCGCAGCTCTTTCCTCAATAGAGAGAATGCCGAGTTAGGTCCTCCCTTCCGCAATCTCCTTTTCCGCTGAACGTGATCACCCGTCAAGGAAACTAAGAAACACACTTTTAAAGACAATGGCAGAATCCTGTTATCGTGCATTCACAGCTTTTTATATATTAACTATTATATCACAATGTACACTTATATATTTCACATTTATAATAAATAAATATTTAAGTTGTTAATTATATTATGAATACAGTAGTTAAATATACTATGAAATATACGGCTCTTTGATTATCTACAGAGAATTTATTATCAAGTTGTTGATAATAATGAGATATATATCTCTGGTAAAAGATAATCTTAAAAATGTTCATAATCGGTATAGGACAATGAATTAGGCATTGATTGAATCTCTAGGTTATCACATGGTTTATTTTAAGGACGAACCTCATTCTCCATAATATAATGATATCTAAATAAATCAGTGGATTCTTAAAAAGTTAAGGGTACCGAAGAGTGATGCCTGATAATAACTGCACAGATAATACTCGATGTCAACAGTTATTATTTTGGTCATAATATATGAGTCTTTTGTGACTCAAAGTCCTTTGACTTGAGGTGTCAAGACTGTCATTTCATGGCTAGCTGTGGAGGTGCTCTTGCCTTGTACTGGGCTATCCGTGTTTGGTAATCGAGCTCGTAGTCATCACAGTTAGTCATGTAGTGAGACATGAGATTACCAATTGTAGGACTTATTACCCTGTAGCACCAGGGTAAGATCCTAATAGAGTTGATATTTTAGTTCTAATAAAATAAATTCTTGGTCATGAGAAATATGACTTATTCAATGTAAGATTGAATTATTAATTAGATTAATAATAATAAGTCTTGTTTTAATCAGAGCGCAAATTAGTACTCATTAGTATATTAACCAATAGGATTTGACATGCTATGACTCTAATCAATATCGGGATTATAAGGAGAGGACTTAATATTATGATTTAGAGGTCAAGAAAATATTTGTGATTTTATTGGTAATTAAAAAGGAGAATTCTCGAAAGATATTTAATATATCAGGGTATATGAGAAATTCAGAAATTGTGTTCAATATAATATTAAGGAGTTAATATTATATTCTCGTTTCGATAACCTTATAAGTCACACCAAATACTTTATTAGTCTAGTCCATATAAAGATATGAGGAGTAATTTGAGAATTAAATTAAATTAGAAATAATCACATATATTTTTGAGTTAAAATTAATCTATTTCTCTTATTTATAATTTTAATTAAAGTGTTAATTAAAATTATAATAATTTAATTAAGTTGTTAATTAAATTAATTATAGTGGTACATTAAATTAATTATCACATAATTATAGAAGAGAAAATTGATTCTATGATTAATGGTGGTAGCTAGAAATGAGCTATATAATTATTGCACTATCATTGTATCATAAATCAAAATTAAAAAAAAAAAGCATCAAAATTTCATCTACCTCACCAAACCTCATTAATTGAGGTGTATATTTTTTCTTTGGCCTTTTGGCCATTTTTTTCCTTCTTAATCTTTCTTCTCTTCTTAATATCCTAAAAGGTTTATTCTTCTGGTTCCTAAGCATTTCTCTAGAGAGCAAAAATTGTTTTGTTCTAAATTTTTTTTTCTCATATGGTATGAGTATTGAAAGAAAATATTGAGAAAAAGTTTCTAAAGTGTTAGTAGCTTATAAATTTGCTAGAAGGAGAAATTTGTGATAATACATCTGGGACTAGCAAAAAGAGTTTTATCAACGCAACTAAAGTCTTTAGTTTTTTTACTTGGTCTGCACCTTGGTGAACTCGGTAATAAAAGGTTTGTCTTAATCTTTTTATTTTCCATTTTGTTCTTTAAATCGTGGGATGATCTTGGCAAAATGGATTTTATCCATAAAAGTTAACAAAATATATTTTGATAAAAGTTATAGATAAATGCTCAATGCTAACATGAAAAGTGTGTTTTTATGTCATGTAATATTTGTTTGCATGTTTCGGTAAAATTAAAATTTTTTTGAAATCTATAATTTTGACCGAAACCTAGAGCTCCCTTCAATCCAAATAATATTTCCGCTGCCAACAAATGGTATCAGAGCCATTCCCTTGACTTTTAAGCAAAATGACTCTTTTATGCTAATAGACTCGGTTTGGTTATGGATAATTTTCTTGTTATTCTTTTAGATTTAATCTATATATTATGTTGCATGTGATGTTACATGATGTATCTCCTATTTTATTTTGGGGTTTTCAAAGGTGTTATGGGTTTTATTATTTTTATAAATTGGTTTGTAATATTAATAGATCCATAATTAATTTTTATCATTATATTGAAGTCCTTATAATGCCAAAAGAATATAATGTAAAAATTTTCCTTTGGAACATGGAGGCCTGAAATGAGCAGGAG
>CATIWF010040019.1:0-14300 GCA_949630135.1 Balakata baccata | reverse complement strand
GGGGGGGGAGGGGGTTGGTTAATTCATATTTTTGTTTTAAATTTTGGAAATTCACATGAGTAAAACTTTATATTTTGTGTATGTATAATGAATAAGTTTAACAATGAAAAATATTTGATATGTGAATATAATTATAAAGAGTTGAAAAAAAAATGCTAAAGCTATTATCAAATAGTTAGCTAAATTAATTAAAAAGAAAATAAATTCAGATATGTTTATTTAGTCGGTTAACATTCCACTTATATAATGAAATTGTTTCTATTATATAGGTGGTGTGTTACAATATTATATTGGTATTTGCCATCCATTTAACTTGTCATTTCGTTTGATAATTAACAACAGACATTTTTTGTTGGTAATCTCTTAGTATTTCTTACTATATCATTTAAATCGAAATAAATTAATTATTCATTAATTAATTTAACTCAATTTAATCAATAACAATTAAATTTCAATTTAATCAATTAATTTGTAATTTAATTAATATAAGTACAATTAAAATTAGTTTAATTAAATTAATCAATTTAATTTAATTAATTATTTGAACTCAAATTTTCATCAATTGAATTAAATTATTCAAATAAATCTAAATTTAATTAATAAATTTTAAATTTAAGACTGGTTTAATCAATTTAATTTCAATATATCAATTGAATTCCATCTTAATCAATTGAAGTTCAATTTATGTTCAATTTAATCAAGTTTAATTAATAAATTAAACGATAATCTAATCCCCATTTAATGAATTGAATTTCAATTTAAATACATTTAATTAATTAAACCCCAATTTGATCTAATTTAATTTAATTTAAGTTAAATTAATCGATTAATCTATTAAATTATAATTTAAGTAAATTTAATCGAATTATTTGAACCTCAATTTATGTAAGTGAGTTTAATTTAATAATAATTTCATCAATTTGACTTCAATTACTCAATTGAAATCCAATTTAGTGAATTGAACCCCAATTAGTACTATTAAAAAATATAATAAATCAACTAAATTCCAATTTAATAAAATGAAGTTCAATTAATCAATTAAACTTCAAGTTCATCAATTAAACCTTACTTTAATCAATTGAACTAATTAACAATAAGTGAATCAAGCTAATCAATTAAATCCTAATTTAATCAATTGAAAATTAATGTAAGTTTAATTATAAATTAAATCCCAATTTGATCGGTTAAACCTTAATTTAATCAATCGAACTCCAATTTATATCCATCGAATCAATTTAACCAAAGTTTAATCAATATCAATTAAATCAATTTAAGTTCAAATTAAGTTTAATTTAATCAATATAAGTTCAATTAACAAATTAGATCAATTAATTAAATTGATTATATTTAAGGGAAAATTATTATTTGTTCCCTTTAGTTTGACATAATATACTAGTACCCCTTTGACTTTTGAAAAAATATACGATTTGCTACATCTAGTTTGAAATAATACAATAGTATCCCCTGAAATTTGAAAATTATACTATTTACCTCGTAAAGTTTTGATATATTATAGTAGTACCCTCTGTAAGTTTGATTTACTATACTAATACACATATGAGCAAAAGAAAATATTCTTTTTTAATTATATTATTTTTTTAAATCTCAGAAAAGTATTAGTGTATTAGGTAAAACTACAGGGAGTAAACAATAATTTTTCCTGCATTTAATTAATTTATTATTCAATCAATTGAATCAGATGTATTGTTTGAATATAAATTTATTTATAATTCTTGTATTATTAATATTGTGAGAAAAATAATATTTACATTCTGAAGTTTAACCAATTGTACTAGTACTCCCTTGAGGTTCATATGAATAATGGTTTTTTATAATATTATACATAATTGACTTTAACTTTTAACTAAAATATTTTAGAGAGAAAATTTTAACTAAAATTTTTAAAACATAATAGTAACCAGAAATAAAATCTAATTATAATTTTAATTTGAAAAATATTGTTAAGTTATTAAAAAAATAAAAAAAAAATATTTTTTTTTAAATATTTTTTTTTTTGTCGTGAAATAATGTTTTTAAGTTTTGGTGGACCTTTTTACTGAATTGTTCCAAATTGAAAAACAACCTCTTGCACCTGGTTAAAAATTTAAGTCTTGAAAAGTTAATGAGGTTGAAAAGAGTTCTTACAGAAATGGGACTGCTAGCAGCTTTTTCAAATCTCCTTCTTCACGACATTGCTCCAATCTCAATTAGCCTACTTTTATTTTGGCGGTTTTAGTTCGAAGAAGTAATATAGGCTTTTAGTTTGAGTCCATTTTTCACCAATTTGCATATTCAATCAAATAAAGAAGTTAGGGCTCCAAATTTCTACCAAATTGCAAATTCAATCGGTTGTTTCGTTGGTCTCTTAATAAGGTTTGATGCATTCTTTTTTTGTGTGTGTTTATATAGTCTTTGAGTTAGTTTCAAAAATTGTTCCGCAATCACAAAATTTCTCTTAATTTCATTTACTTTTTTCGTAGAAATTTTCATTTATTTTAGTTCTTCTAACAATGGAGTTGGTCTTCTCTAGACAATCGAGATTGGAAATGCTGTCAACGTTCTTAGAAAGCAATGATTGAAGCAAATTCGTAATCTTGTACGAGCTCTTACAGAGTATGACTATGAATTTCTTCCCTATTTTTTTCAACAGTTTATTTGTGCCTCCATCATATTTTGTCAAGTTGCTATTTGCTTATTAGCATCACTATATTTATGTGTTTGCAAAGATGCTCAGTTTGGTGATTTTACATTTACATAAATTATATAGTTGTAGCCTCTCCAAAAAGAGAGTCGTATTAAACTAGGTTCATACTCTAATTACCTTTGGTTGTCATGATTATAGGCTTATTTCTGTTTGTATATGCTAGTAATGAAAGGTTTAGTTAAACATCTATTATAATAGTTATTAGGATGTTAGCACTAATTCTAATGGTGGTTAAGTCTATTAGAGATAGGTTGGTGTACAAGGGAGGGAGGGAAGTAACCAAAAAGCTTAGAATTTATTTGATTAACTTGTTTGATTTGCAAGGCAGTAACCCTGGCTTCGCATCCGGATTGATAACATTTAATTTAAAATACTAATCGATAGATAAAAATGATTTATATAATACACATAAAATTTGTAATTTAGTTTTATGCTTTAAAATTCAATTGATTTAGCATAAATTCATAAGTTTTAAAGTATTAATAAAGTTGCATAAATAGAAAATAATATTGTTAATATAAGTTCAAGACAACAAAAGTGGTGGTCGATTGCATAATCGATAGCACAATCTAAGGCTGAGCATTTGGAAGAGACAAATCTTAGTAAACGCTCTGGACTACTGTAAGAAATTTGAAAAATTCATCATTTAACATTATAGATGTTCCATCGTAATAAAATGCATGTTGAAGGAAAAACGGAAAGAAATTTCATGTCTAATCGAAAAGTAAATAACACAAAGAATTATGTTTTTTTTAATTAATTCCACATACCTTCAATGCTTAAAGAAAATTCTGCTCCATTTCACCTAATGATTTTGTAATGCCCGCTAATTAGAGCCTAGTTAGAATAAATATATAGGTGAGATCTGGAAATTTCATAAAAGAAATTAGGAACAAAATTTAGTAGATGATCAATTAGAAATTAAAATAAATTGAATTTGGATTAAATTATACCACATAATTAAATTTCAAAAAGACTAGTAGGACTAGATTTATATAAAAATGTGGAAGTAATAAAAATAATAGATAAATAAGTTAAAAAATAATAAATAAATAAAAAGAAAAAAAGAAAAAGAATGGTAGCAAAAAAAGAAAAAAAAAAGATCAAAACTTGCACATGGGAGTAACTAGGTCTGGAAAATTCCATTTGGTGCTATAAATACCATTAAGTTTCTACACATCTCTTCAACTTTTTCTCCACTCTTCTTCCTTCTTTCACTCAACAGCCCCTTTCTTTCCTCTAATTTCTCAAGATTTGCATCAAAATTCACTTCAAACTAATTAGTTCTTGGTAAGAAATATATTCTCTATTGTTATTGGGTTGTTTAGAGTTATTACGTTTCTATTATAGCAGCTTATTGTGCTCCGATTTTGATGACTATAGAGGCTGATTTTGGAGATATATTAAGCATCAAAGTTATAGATTTATGGCTATATAATTAATTTTACAAGATTTGGTCTGTAGAAAAAGATAAGTGAAATGAATTGAAACTGGTTACTGGTAAGGTATCAATGGGATACTGCATTTTGTTGGCTTATATTGATCATCTTAAGGATAGAATTAATGGAAACTCAAAATATAAAAGTTGTAACTATATATGTTTTCTAGTTTTTCTCCAAATTTCGTATAAATTCATATTGTTTAGGCTGAGTTATAGCGAAATGAATCTTAACTGTACTTTGAGTAAGCTGCTTCTTTGTACCTACACAACCTTAGCCATTTCGTACTCGATTTTGAATTCCTTAAAGACCAGACGGGGTAAATCCATAAACCTTAAAGTTTTAGTGATATGTATTAGGTATATGCAGGTGAAAATATCACATTAAAATATTATGTATTTTATGATTTATGATCAAAGGAAGGGACGCTAGTCGGGTGGTTATCCTGTGTTGGATCAGTCACTTTATTCATATGAATTAAGGACCTTAGAGGTCAAATTGCTAAAAGTAAAAAATAAAAAATGTTCCAAATTGTCTTACCTAAGTGCTTACAAAGTTTCACAATAATATAATGCACATATTGAAAGATATGAATTTTTTTTAAAAAAAATGCATATTAAAACTACCTAAGAGTAGAAGCCATGACAAATTTGAAATTACACCAAAAATTATGTAATGCTCCAAAAATTATAAAAGTTTAATATGTCATAATATTATTTGTTAACTTTAATTAGAAATAAGAATCACACAAATTGAATGTATATAGAATAAGTTATAGGGTCAAAAGTCCTAAAAGAACATATTATAACTTAGGCAAAATTTTAGTTGTTTATTTAAACCAAATTTCAAATTAGGTCCTCGATAAGCGAAGGAGCAACAAAACTAGAAGCTCCAGATTTTAGATTTTCAAAAAAGCTCTATTGAGGTTTGTACATGTATGCATTTTAGTTTGCCCTTATTACATATTTATGTGTTAATTGACTAATTTGCATGCTTAAATAATGTATTAAAATATAAAAATATGAAATGGTTGTCAAAATGATAAAATGACATGTTAGGAAAAACAAATGGGTGTGAAATATGTGGCGTATAAAATATGATAAATAAGATGTTAAAGAGTTGTGATAAAATATTTGTAAAGTATGTCATGAATAGTGAATTGTTGCTACCATGAGGTGTAATTGTTATAACATGCTAACTATGTTAAGGATTAAATGGAATGAACTTAGTGCTTAAATAATGAAGTTACGTGTTATAGCATATCTAGAAATATAGATTAATAATTAATTGATAAAATATATAAATATGGTTATAAAAGGTTGTAAAAGAATGTTAAAGAGCATGAATATGGAATATGTGTTATAGTATATTTTTCAATATGGATTAGTATAAGATTGATTAAATATGTAATAATTATTAACTGTTGGTTATTGAATAATTACAAAAATAAAAAGCAAATTTTGAAAGTGGTGTATGATATATGTATTTGACATGAATTGGAATAGTAAAATTATTATTAATTATGGTTATATAATAAAGATTTGTTAACTTTGAATGTATAAAAATTAATTAAAGTATGCCAATATTATTTAAATGACTATATATAATGAAATATCATGTGATTTCATATCATTAAATCATATTATCGTTATAAATGTAAAGTGAACAACGATTGCGGCAAATTAATATATATATATATATATATATATATATATAACCTTAATTACCCATTTATCTACCTGATAACTAACTTAGGATAGATGATGCACCATTCAAGAGAATTATAGTACCGATATTGATATGATTTAGGGGCAGGGTGGCTGAGCTCCACGAGCACTCCTGACCCTAGTTAGAGAGTGTTTGAGATTGATGTTGAGTATTTTGAAAGTAGGTTTTGAATTTTTTTAATCTAATTGACTGATTTTTTTAATTTTTTGTAAACTGCTTTTTCCAAACCTGCTTTTGGAAAAAACATCTATTTACCTGTTTTCACCAAAAGCAGTTTTCAAAACTAAAAAAATTAAAAATACAATTTTTTTTTTCGAAAAACGTTTTTTCAAAACTCAATGACAAACAGGGCCTTAAACATGGTTGTAGTAATATTCAGTCAAAGTGACTAAGCTCCATGACTGCCCTTGACTTGAGATTTTAGCGAGTAGGGTGGCTGAGGCTCCACAAGTGCCCCTACTTCACACTTGAATTCAAACAGTCCAGGAATGAGATTTGGGCTAATTAATTTAAAAAGGAATATGGAAATTAATTAAAGGATATATGAATAAAATTAAAAGAAAAATGTGTTAACCGTAGGATGATTGCTTTCTATTTTGATCTTGACAATCAAATTAATTGTTACTGACATTCTTGTTAAGTGTTGTTTTGATAGTATTCAAAGTTTCAGCACATTTGGTCAAAGTTTCCTTATTGAACAACTCAAGAATTTCCTAGAGACGTGTAACTCCTGACCGGGACACAAGAACAGACCAAGAAGTGACATGTCCAAACTGGGAAAACATTGGGTATAAGTGTCTCAAAGTTCCAATAGTAAAAGTTGACTGGGAAAGGGTATGTCCCTACCGGGACCGGCTTTTTCTAGATCGGGACACAAATGTCCCGACCGGAACTATAGTGCCAACCAAGCAAAGCAAGTGTCCAAACCTGGAAACTCTGTAGGATGTTGACCCAAAAGTTCCAGTAGCAAATGCAGATTGGGACATGGTATATCCCGACAGGGACACTCAGTTTCCCGACTGGAAGTGGTTGCAGTTCGAGTAGGACATTCAAAAAGATGTGACCGTTGAAGGAGAGACACCACTAAAATGTGCCACATTATCATAAAGTCAAAACACACTTAGTCAAACTAACTTCCGTCTCGATCGGAAAAGGTAGTCCTGACCGGGACATATTGAAAGCCAAGAAGACCCAAGTTACTAGCAATGGCATCATCGGGCAAGTCCCGACCGGGACATTTGAAAAAAAACTAGCCATTGGGATTTTCAGCCAACCAGAAGCTGCCACGTATTAAAATTGGGTATTTACCGACCAGGACATTATGGTTCCCAACTGAGACACTTCTCTCTGCAGACTGCATTTAATGCACTTGTACGAGAACGTTAGAAAGAGTTATAGCACCACTTTGTAACGGCTAATTGGTAGGTCATCAGTATAAATACCTTACCAAAAGGCCATTCAATAAGAACTAACAAATCAACAAGTATCAAAGCTATTGCAATTTATTTTCTCAATCCTTTCATTAATTGTTTTAGTATAAGGGTTCAAGTATTAATCTTAAAACACTTGGGTTGTCTTGTAATTAGGTAATGGGAGCCAAATTACAAGGAATTGGTTGTTGTGTGAACCACAAAACACAAGGGAAATTTGGATTGAGTGTTAGCCTTGATAAAACACCTAGTTGGGAGTGAGCTTGTTAAAACTCCAAAGATTGTAATATAAGTGATTAGATTAGTGAATACTCAATCTAAGTTGGGGAGAGGAGTAGGGTTAGTTAACACCCGAACCTCTATAAAATTCGTGTCTCAATCTTCTCCTTTTCTTCTACTATATTGTAAGTGCAAATTTTTTAACTTCCCACCAATTCATCCCGCCACTTCATTGTAATTGTTTAGGCAATACTTCTTATATACACAAGGCTCATCCAGATTTTGTGTGAAACCAAATTGTTTGATTGTCTCATCAAACTGAATATTCCAACTCCTAGATGCGTGTTTCAATCCATAAATGGATTTTTGAAGCTTACATACTTTTTTGCCATCTTTGGATATGAAGCCCTTTGGCTGTGTCATGTACACATCCTCGGTTAGGTTTCCATTAAGGAAAGCCGTCTTCACATCCATTTGCCATATCTCATAATCATAATGAGCAACAAGGGCTAGGAGTATCCTTATGGATTTAAGCATAGTTACTGGATTAAAAGTTTTGTCATAGTCAATTCCTTGTCTTTAATGATACCCTTTGGCTACCAGTCTAGCTTTATAGGTAATCACATTATCATCCATGTTGGTTTTCTTGTTGAAAACCCATTTGCACCCTATGGGTTTTATCCCTTCAGGTGGGTCAACCAAAGTCTATACTTGGTTTTCATACATGGAATCCATCTCTGACTTTATGGCTTGAAGCCATTTGCCAAATTATGAACTATTCATAACTTCTCCATAGGTTGTAGGCTCATCATCTTCTATGAGCAATACATCATTATGTTAGGTTATGAGAAATCCATATCTCTCTAGAACAATGTGTATCCTACTTAACCTATGAAGTTCTTGTGCTTTAGAAGGTTGAGCTACTGTCTCATTTGTATAGAAAGTATGCTCGGGTTCAAGCAGTTGATTAGTTTCTGCTTGAGCATCTTGAACCTCCTCAAGTTGAATTTTGATCCCACTATCCTTTCTAAGAAGAAACTCTTTCTCTAAAAAGATAGCATGCCTTGAAACAAACACTTTTTATTCCAAGGGTGGTAGAATTGATATCCATATGATGCCTTAGGATATCCCACAAATAGACATCGGTCAGATTTAGTTTCCAGCTTATCTAATATTGTCCGCTTTACATAAGCAGGATAACCCCAAACTCTCACATAAGAAAGTGTGGGCCTTTTGTTATTCCACATCTCATATGGAGTAACATCAACTGACTTCGAAGGGACTACATTCAAAATATAAACGGCAATCCCTAGTGTATGCCCTCAAAATGATTTAGGTAGTTCTATAAAGCTCATCATTGACCTTACCATGTCCAACAAGGTTCAGTTTCTCCTTTCAGCCACTTCATTGTGTTATGGCGTGTAAGGTGGAGTCCACTGGGATAATATCCCATTATCCCTAAGATAGTGAAGAAACTCTTGCCTTAAGTATTCTCCACCATGATTAGATCAAAGTGTTTTAATGCTTTTCCCAAGTTGTTTCTCTACTTCATTTCTGAATTCTTTGAACTTTCCAAAAGCTTCAAATTTGTATCTCATAAGATACATATATCCAAATAATGAGTAGTCATCGATAAAGGTAATGAAGTAGATGAAACCACCTTTGACATGTGTAGACATTGGACCACATACATCTAAATGTATTAAGTCTAATAGTCCATTATCACGTTCACCCTTTCCTTTAAAGAGAAATTTTGTCATCTGGCCTAACAAGCAAGATTCACATGTATCAAATGACCCTAAACTACCACTCTTGTGTAATTTAGCCATGCGCCTCTCACTTATATGCCCAAGGTGACAATGCCATAAATAAGATGATTTCAACAAATCTTGTTTATGTCTCTTATTCTCATTGATATTTAAAATTGGATTTGACATATCTAATATGTATATACCATTGCATAATGTACCACTACCTTAAAGAATACCATTTAACATAATAGAACAACAATTGTTACTAAAAGCCAAATGAAAACCATCTTTATTTAAACTAGAAACAGAAATTATGTTTTTAGTTAAAGTAGGTACATAAAAGCAATTGTCCAAATTTAAAATAAGCCCACTAGGGAGGGTCAATACATATGTTCCTACAGCTAATGCAATAACCCTTGCTCCATTTCCAATGTGCAGGTCCGACTCTCCCTTATTGAGCTGCTTACTGTTCCTTAGGCCCTGCATATTAGTGCATATGTGTGAGCCATAACCATTATCTAATACCTATATATTATTATTAGAAACAGTATTAACCTTAATGACATAAATATCTGAAATAGATAGGGCATCAGCCAAGTAGACCTTGCAGTTCCTCTTCCAATGACCATCATTGCCACAATGAAAGCAAGTCTCTTTCGGGGCAGTCTCTTTGGCCTTCTTCTTGGCCTCGCCTACCTTAGGCTTTATGGACTACTTTTTCTTTTTTAGGTTCTTCTTCTTAGAACCAGAAGAGTCCATTAGCATCACAGCCTTACTGTCCTTCTTGATAGATGGCTCAGCTATCTTGAGCATATTGATTAGCTTAGGAATAGTGGTGGATATCCGGTTCATCCTACAGTTAAGCACAAGATGTGCCTAAGTGTCAGTTAAACCAGTTAGAATTAAGTCAATACTTAATTCATGATCCATCACAAAACCAAAGGTGGCCAACCTCTAAATATAACCATTCATCTTTAATGCATATTGCACTAGAGAAGTCCCCTCAACCATCTTAGAGTGAAAGAGCAGCCTTGAGATCTCAAACCTTTCAAATCGTGCTTGCTCATCAAATAGCTCTCTTAGATGGAAGACTATGGTGTGAGCATCCATAGCCTCATGCTACTTTTGCAACATAGCGGACATACTGGCAAGCATAATACAACTTTCCATCTCACTGTCTTCGAAATGCTTTTTGTATACCTTCTAAACATCTTTAGAAGCATCAACAGTAGGGGGATTAGGAAGCCCTTCATTTAGGACATAACCTATTTTCTCGGATTTGAGAACTATTCTCAAATTCCTAAGCCAGTCCAAGAAGTTAGATCCAGTCAACTTGTTTGACTCCATTAATGATCACAAATTCACAGTTGATCCCATGATGGTGATTCTAGCAACCTAGATGTAAAAAGAACATGTTAGAATGTACGTGAAAATGCACGATTATTAGGTCTTTAATAAATTGCATTATAAATCCCACTATTTTATTGCGAGTCCATAGCCCTCGCTATGAACCCGAGAGAACCTATATAGAAGTTCTCCTAGTGGGTCGATATCCAATTCTCTAAGAATAACCTTGAGGCAACTCAACAAACCATCCTTAGTTTAGTTGGTAGGTATCTGATCCATACCAATTGCATTTCCATGCAACTATCAAATCTTGTGTAATCAACTAATTGATGTGTGCACACACATTGGGCTATCAACTCTTGATATGTGCACATCTCATGTACACTTTCCCAACTTCGCCTCCAATACTCATTGATCTTGGTGCAAATCCAACAAATCAATGATATTGGTTAACTCCAACCCATTAATCATGAAATCCAATTTCAATGGTTAGAAAATATTCTTATAGAATGAGCTTGAGGCAACTCATCAATTCTAACTCTAGAAGAACTCTCGTTCTCCCCATATTAATAGAAGGCATGAGACATAATTGTTTATTTAGCGAGGGATTTTATTAAATTAGTCTCATCATATTATTATTGCATGCTTTTATATATCATTCATTCATTATATAGATATATAAAGATAGTTATATTAACTATATGACATAATTTTGGACATACTGAAATTAATCTCTTGAGCCAAAGAGAGATTAACTAGGCCTTACCTAGGTATATGCATGAATCACAACCCAAAAATAGAAATCAAATTCCTACTTCTAAGTCTTATTGTTTATGGTACCATCTTCTTTACATCTTCATTCTATCCTAATCCTATGTAATGTAATTATACATTTCAAATATAGAAAACCTCAATTTACATTTGAAAGGAGTAAGATGAGAAAAAAAATACATGAGAAAGAAGCGATAGGTAGGGACAGGCACACCCTATTTACCATAAAACAAAATCATGCATGCTCAATCACATTGGACCTAAGTCCATAATCATCCATCATGCCTTTCATACACCCCTAGCATGTATTCTCTAATGCATAAAATTAAAATAAAATAGGTAGTGATAATTTTGGATTACAAAATTGAAAGTTGATTCAACACTTGAACTGAAAATACCTACTTTTGTTGTTTTGGTCAATTTAATTTTGTATGTAAATTTAATTTTGAATTTAATAATTAATCAAATTAAATTAAATTCCATATTTTCAGAATTGATTAAAAATTAAATCACCTTAAAATCAAATTATGATGATGTCAAAAATTAAACAATTTAATTTTAACATACATGCCACTTTCTAGTCATACTAGATATGTCATTTACTCAACTTAAATTAATTCAAAATTAATGTCCAAAAATTTCCAAAATTTCTAGAACTTTAAATCATCATTCTGAGCATCCTTAGGTCAGATCAAGTCCATCAAAATAATTTTTACACAAGCCAAAATTATTAAGACAAACGAACCAACACATAAGAGGCTTAAAGTGACCCATTTACCGTCTAGAATTAATTTGGAAATCTAATTCGAGCAAATTGATTTTGGCATGCATCTAATATCAAAATAACATATTTTTAATTACATAAAAATATTTCAAGATGCTGGAAATGAAATATTTACATACAAAAAAAATCAAACAAAACAGTTCCACTAGGTATCCAAAATAGCCTTGTTTCGATATTTGTTTGAAAAACTAATTAAAACAATTTTTAATTAATTATTGGACACTTCTAGAGGTTTAAACACATTCTCAATGTATCTAAATAATTTTTCCATAATCAAATTACAAGAAAAATATGAACAGCCCCAACAATTAAACCAAACATCACATGTTCATCAATAATGCAATTTTCAACAATTTTGTAATAAATTCAAAATTAATTATTCGAATAATTCAAACCATTTTCAATCAATATAATTATCTTCAATCATCTCATGAGAAAATCATATAAAGAAAAATATGTAAAAAAATTTTACAAATTAATTTCAATTTTACAAATCAAAAGATCCAAAATCAACAAAACCATGCAATCTTATTGCACCTTAAATAAAAATTAATTTTAATGGTCATGAGGTGGCTCTGATACCAATGAAGGGTTTTACGCATATATCAAGTATATGTTATGTAGCGGAAAATAAAATTTTTCAAAACCCGAATCAAAGGATTCTACTTGTACCAATTAAAACAAATTTAACAAAGCAAAATTCAGAAATTATACCTTTATAATTTTTTGATTTTCTTCAACTTCTCACCTTGTTGGGTTGTAGCAAACCACAACAATCCAATCTAAGATTGTCTCTAACAATATCCACGTAAAGAAAAAAGAATGAAACCACTAGGGAGATGGTTTGATCACACCTCAAAGTGCTAGCAATGATGTGTGTCCCTTTGAGAGAAAAATTGACTCTTTAATTTTCCCAAAATTTTTTCTTCTCCAAAAATTGTTTTTTCTATTTTCTGTCTTTTAGATCCAAAAGAATATCAGTTTCATAGAGCAAAAATTAAGAGAGGAGAAAATGAGAGTTATATGGTGTAATGGCCATTTAAATGGCCACTCGGCCTGCTAGGCCAACGGACCTATGCGGGCCTGTACCCCCCGAGAGATTTTTTTCCACGATCTTATTACAAACCGACTCAAAATAATTTTTTCATATTTTTTTATCACATCTAATGCCATTTTACTCAATCTTCATATCTCCAAAGCGTGTGACCCATTAGGTTCTCAGTTATGTTGGCCACTTAAATTATCAAATAATTTAATCAAGTCATGATTGGTATATAGCAACACATCATGACCCCCAATTGACCGAAAAGTCAGTTGTTTGACTATGAACCTTTCCAAAGACAATTTATGTGCAATTTATCCTTTCACCATTCTATACCCCACTCAGTTCATAGTATGGACAATGTGATGTCGGATCTTGTCCTTGAGACTTAATACTCTATTCAACATGTCATTGAAAACCACCTTCATGACATTTCAACTCTGGCTAAAGATTCCGAAGTAATGTCTCGACAAGTGGCCATGGGTATACACACCCCCTTTTGGAGTGGTGAATCTTTTGTTAGCTACCCAATTACCTTCAAATACCTCAAGTTGTACCCAATCATCACCCTATTAGTAACCTTTATGAGGTAACAAGGAATAGAGTCAAAGTACAGAATCAGTATCCAAGATATCCTTAAGTACCTCAAGTCTAAGGATACTTGCACCATTGCTATGATGAGACTATCAATGACATTTGAATAGAATATCCATATGATTGTCTTATAGATGGTCATCCAATATACTTGGCTACTCTTAGCAAGCATCCACATGTTAACTCTAAACATCTCATGCTTATAGATTATGAGATCTACTACTTGATCCAATCAAGGAATATAACATGTGCTAGTCTATACGGATTAATAATGTCTCGTCTCATTAATCCTATGACTAGGGACAATTTAGATGCTAAGATAATTACACATGATAAGAATCTCAATATCTTGATCTAATCATGATTTCCTTCATGCTATGTTATGTATCAAGGACTTTATTAATCGATTTAAGATCACTATCAATTCATATAACAAATGAATACCAAATTAATGAAAATGCCTTTTATTAATTAAATAAATATGTACAATA
>CATIWF010040001.1:0-11291 GCA_949630135.1 Balakata baccata | reverse complement strand
TGGATATTGTTAGAGACAATCCTAAATTGGATTGTTGTGGTTTGCTACAACCCAACAAGGTGAGAAGTTGAAGAAAAATCAAGAAATTATAAAGGTATAAATTCTGAATTTTCTTTGATTAAATTAGTTTTAATTGGCACATGAAAATCTTTTGATTCAGGTTTTGAAAATTTTTATTTTCCGCTGCGTTATATGTATGTGATACATGATCAAAACTCTTCAATTATATCAACATTATTGGCTTTCAAGCAGTGTATGCCAGAATATGTGAACCATATACTAGCTTGGTGGCTCTCTATGACATATTTGGACTCCCAGGTGGACCTGACGGTTGATGAGGTTTTGGCACATATCTCTGATAATTTCTCAACAATTAGTTCTCGCCAACTGCACCTACTTAATATTATCTGTCGATGCTTAGTACTATCTGAGCTGACGAGTGATGAAATTAATAGTAAAGTAAACCGAGAAGAACCCATTTCATGGACAATCATATGAATTATCTATGAGCATGTAATTTAATGGACAATCATATCACATATTCTGTGCCATGAATATTGCAGTAATTTCATGGACAATCATCCTACGAGTGATGAATTTTATGGACAATCATATGAATTATCTATTCAAATGTCAATGATAATCTCATCATAGTAATGGTGCAAGTATTTTTAGACTTGAGATGCTCAAGGATATCTTGGATATTGATTCTGTGCTTTAACTCCATTTCATAGAGGTTGCTCATAGGGTGGTGATTGGGTACAGATTGAGATATTCGAAGGTAATTAGGTAACCAACAGAGGATTCATCGCTCTTGATAGAGGAAGTGTATACCCACGGCCTCATGTCAGGATCATTACTTGGGAATCTTTGGTCAGAGTGGAAACGTTCTGAAAATGGTCTTCAGTGACATGTCTAATAGAGTGATGAGTCTCAAGCACAAGATCTAATATCACTTGGGTTAGATGTGATGTAGTTAGTCTAGCGAGAACTGACACATAGTTTATGCTCCAAATCGAGTGGGGTATAGGAAGGTGAAAGGACGAATTGCATATATTGTTGTATATGGAAAGGTTCGTAGTCAAATCACTGACTTTCTGATCAATTGGAAGTCATGATGCGTTGCTAGACACAATTCATGATTTGCTCGAATTAATTGTTAATTCGAGTGGCCAACATAACTGGAAACCTAATGAGTTATACATATTGGAAGTGTGAAGAATGAGTAAAATGGTTTTTGATGAGATTCAAAAATATGAGAGAATTATTTAGCATCGGATTGTGATGAGATCACGAGAAAAATTCAAAAAAAATTGATAAGGGGGTCACGGGTCCGTGGCAAGGCTGCTAACCCAAGGCTAGTAGAATTGGGCTGCGCTCGCGTGCGTGCAATATAACAGATTGGTCATTTTGGCCAAATTGCCTATTTAGCCCCCCTAAATCTATTTTGGTAATTTTGCCAACCCTAGGGTATTTAGGAATACATATAAATAGTTTTTTTCCATCAAAAAAATATTGATAGCCTCCATAAAAATTATTTGATAATTTTCTTAATTTTTCTTTTTAGGAACACCACTCTTTGCTAGCACGTAGAGTGTGTTCAAGACATACCCTAATAGTTTCATTCTTTATTTCAACGTAGATTATCATTATAGACGATCCTATATTGGAATATTGTGATTTGTGACAACCCTACAAAAAGGAAATTTGGAAAATTGATACAAGAAATTAAAGATATAATTTCTAATTATATTTTAATTGAATTAGTTTTAACGGTACAAGCATGAGATATACTTGCTACATATTAGTTTATTGCAACAGCATTAAGTCGTACGTGTTTAATAATACTTAAATAAGGATGAAAAAGTATTAGAAATGAAATGGAATAAAATGACTAAATTGAAATTAATAAAATTTGATATAGTTATTTTAATTAAATTAGATTACTTGATTATATTGTACTTTTGCTATTGACTAGATATATATAAATATGTAGAATAAATAATAATAATAATAATAATAACAACAACTACTACTACAAAAAAAAGTCCAAATAGCAACCACATTTAGCTATCACTTAGTGATAAAAAATGATAAAGAAAACAATAAAATTAATAGGTATCACACTATTACCACTTAATGACTACAAAATGAGATAGCTAAATTTTACGTTTTTTTAAGCAAAAAATTTAGAGCACACTGTGGTAGCTAATGAGTACACTGTGGTAACTAATAACTACCACATTGTTTTGTGGTAGCTAATCAACAACCACAATCATGATTACTAATTAGCTACTACAATAGATGCACCACACAAGCTGTGGTAGCTAATACAGATGTAGTAACTAATCAGCGACCATAAACTACCACATCTGTTATGGTAGTTGATTAGCTACCACACTTAGTGTATTAGCTAAAATTAATATATAATTTTCTAAATTAATATTTATAAATATTTATTGTTAAATATTAATTAATTATATATATTAATTAATTAATATAAATAAAAAATATTGATATTTATATATAAATATTAAATTTAGAATTTTGATTAATTAATAAATTAGAATTTAATTAATTACATTAATTTTGAATTCAACAGTTAAATTTTGGTATTTTATATAAATTTTTCTAAACAAAATTTAATTATAATTAAATAAAATAAATTATTGAAATTTATTATTATTGTTTATGATTATTATGATGATTATTATTATTATTAATTTAATAATAAATAATATAATTGAAATTAATTTTAAGTATAATTATAATATTATTTAAAATATATATATAATTCAATAATAGGGAAAATTTAATAGTTAAATTAATTATATTATAATTGATTAATTAAAAGTAACCACAAAACATAAATAATGTAATTTATAAAAAATAAAAAATAGAATAATTTAATTAATTAAATGTTATAATTAATTAATAATTACAAAATATATTAACATTAACAAATATTAGTTTATCAGTTACCACACTAATTATAGTAGTTAATTAGCTACCACATTAATATATAATTTTTAATATTAATATTTATAAACAATTATTATCAAATATTAAATAATTATAAATATTTATTAATTAATAGAAATAAAAAAATATTTATATTTATATATAAGTATTAAATTTACAATTTAATCAATTAATAAATTATAATTTAATTAATTAAATGGAGTTAAATAAATTTTAATGCTATACATTAATTAAATTAAATATAAATTAAACTAATTTTAAATATATACTTATATTAATTAAATGAGTTAATTAATATAGATAAAAAAATATATAGTTAATTCAAAAAATTATAATAATAAAAGTTATTATATATAATATATAGGCTCATTGTATTACATATCAAATATATTAATAAAATATGTAAATTATAATAGCAAAAGTTATATATATATAGGCATGAGGAATAAACAAATCATATATTATTAATTAATTATCATTTAACATATTCGAATGCAGTATCATATATAATAGATAATTTGATAGAAATACAAAAAAAAAAATATCTATTTACATTTTTACGGACGCTCAAAATTTTTTGCAATTTACTGAAAACAAATTTTGAAAATTATAATAGTACTTAAATTTCAAAATTACCTTAAAATATACTCATATGATATATTTTCGGTATACCTTTAGTATACTTTAGATATATTTTAGTTAATTTTCACTAAAAAGCAACAAAAGAATAAGAACACTTAAATCACTAAAGAAGAAAAAAAAAATATATAATTCAATCAAATTTCAAAAATCTCAAAATTTCAAACAAAAATTTTGGTATACCTTTCTAAATATATCAGATATATTTTGAGAATATATTGAGTATACCTTGAGAATTTCTTACGAATACCTTTGGAATATATTAGCCGTACCTTGGAGATACTAAAGAATTCTCAAGGAAAAATTCTCTTTGAATATCTTAAATATACCTTTAGAAATTTTATGAGAATATTTCAGTTATATCTTGGGAATTGCTCGAGAATTCTC
This sequence comes from Balakata baccata, assembly GCA_949630135.1. Classification (NCBI taxonomy): domain Eukaryota; kingdom Viridiplantae; phylum Streptophyta; class Magnoliopsida; order Malpighiales; family Euphorbiaceae; genus Balakata; species Balakata baccata. The sequence goes on along the minus strand of CATIWF010040001.1, from coordinate 7,283 downwards.
TGACAATACCTTAGATATATCTTATAGATACTTAGATATATCTTCGAAAATTTTACGGGAATACCTTGGGTAAACCTTAGAAATACTTTGAAAATTCCTTGAGAATTCTCTAAGAATACATTAGATATACCTTGTGAATACTTCTTTATATATTTGAGAATTATATGAGAATATCTCAGATAAACATTGTGGATACTTTTGGTATAATTTATGAATTCCTTGATAATTTCCTAGGAACACCTTTGGTATACGTTGGGAAAAATTTCAATATACTTTTGGAAATTTTATGAGAATATCTCAGAGAAGACAAAAAAGATGAAAAATAAAACTTTATTTAGATTATATGAAGTCTTACTTTAATAACAAATATATTCTTGCTCAGAATAATGGAAATTGCGCTAAAATTTTGTATAATAAAAAAATAAAAAATAGATCAAAATAAAGTAAAAATATAATAATAGAAAATAATATACGTAATAATAAAATTAAAATTAATTATTATAATATATATAATTAAATAAATAATTATTTATAATTATTTTTGAAATGAATAATAATAATAATAATAATAGTTATCGTTAATATTATTTCTACTTCTAGTTAAATACTAAATAAATAATATAATTGAAATTAATTTTAATTATTATTATAAAATATATTAAATTATATATAATTTGATAATATATCAAAAGTAATAACTAAATTAATTAGAAATTATTTTACTAATTAAAATAACTATAACACATAAATAATGTAATTAATAATATAAAATATATAATTATTTAATTAAGTAGATATTATGATTAATTAAATAATTATAAAATATATTAATATAAACAAATATTAGTAATTATCTATTCTATATAATAAAAGCCAATCTCGAGACACTGTAGCAGGTACAGTGTCGTTCCATTTTTACCCCTGAAAATTTGAAAAGGTTGTTTCTATTATTTTTTTTGTCCACCTGCTCTTTGAAACGGTGTCGTATTGCACGTTTGGATTTCTTTTTGGCCTTCTGGTTTTAAATGGCGTGGTTTTGTGCCGTGGTTTTCTCTTCTTCTGGACGGCGTTGTTTTACTCTTGCTGTGGGAGTATTTATTTTCCCAAATGCACCGGGCCCAAATCTACTTTTTTTTTCTTTCTTTTCCTTCTTCACACGCCGGCCCTACCTTCTTCCTCTCTTCCATTGTTTCTCTGGCTTTCATTTTGTTTTCTATAGTTTTTGTTGAAAATTGTGGCTTTTTATATTTTTGTTTTTCAAATTTTGTGTTCGGTTTTTTCAAAATTTTTTTCGTATTATATTTTTCTGTCTCAAATTTTTTTGTTTTCATTCAAAATTGCAGCTTTTGATTTTTGGGTTTTCAGATTTTGTTTTCGGCTTCTTCAAGATTTTTTTGATCTCATATTTTTCTGTCTCAGGTTTAGAATAATTTGTGAAATTTAGATTTATTTATTTATTATTCTTATTTATTTAGAATAATTTGTTAGATTTTATTTATTTATTATTTACTATTTATATTTATTAGCAGTTTCAAATAAATTGCTATATTTATGTACTTATTATTTATAATTTATAATTTATAATTATTATTTGTTATTGATTATTGATTTGTAATTTAAAATATATTTGTTTATTTATATTTTTTTTTGGGTTTTGTTGATATTTACCGGTTGTTTTATGTTTTAATGCTTTTTTTTTTTGCAATTTTGCTGTTCTTTTATTACATAAGTATTTTCCTTGGGAAAAAAATATTTAATTTATAATATTTTTAATTTGTAGATGTCAATATATGTTCAGCTGGGACCTGTTTTAAAAGTTGTTCTTGATCAACTAGGTAGGTCAGTCCTTGAATATGAAATGAAACCAGATGACAACAAGTGTAAAGTTTTTTATGGATATGAAGACTATGGTGGTAACAAATACATGACGTTTACCATTTGTTTCAATACAAACGATTATGATAAAGCAAAAAATGCAGACATTATTATAGGAGCTATCGATAATCTTAAAACTTTTTATAATTTTGACATTTTAGACTCTGATCATAGGGATATGGTTGTTTCTGGGTTAAACTATGAAAATCTTATATATAATGAAATTAGTACCCTTTGAAGTGCTTACGAACATTTATCTAGAGATTATATGTCTTTTACTAGAAAATATGCGAGGTTATCGAACACTCTGTGAAGGATGATGGACATATTTCAAAGCGTTCTGCATGTGAATTAAGTGAATAATAGTAGTGTTTTATACAGTTTTTTAATTTTTAGTTTGCTTGGCGTTAGTTTTGGTTATTATTTAATAGTTGGTACTTTTTAGTTTTTTGGGGTTTGGTATTATGGAAATTTATTATTATTATTATTATTAAATATTAATATTAATTACTTAATGTTAATGCAGTCTCTAAACACTCCATGTTATTGTTAGTACTAACCTTCCAGCTTATATATTCCATCTAGGTTGAATAATGTATTATAAATAAATTTAGTATATGTTCTATAATTCTATATTGTAAATAGATAAATTATTATAAATAAATTTAGTATATGTTCTATAATTTTATATTGTAAATAAATTAATTATTATATCATGTTAAAAAATATATATTAAATAAATATTTATATTGATAAATATCATATTTATTAAATATTATTCAGTTTATATATTATATAAATATTTTAATTTTTACAGTTCGACCCAACACGAATCTAACTAATTAATATTAATATAATAAATAAACTTAAAAAGAATTTAAAAAAATATGAAATTAAATAATTTTAAAATTAGCGACCATATTTGTTCTTCTCGCTGTTTGAAATCAACTAATATTTGGGCTCCCCCCTTTTCTTCCTCATTACCGCAATTGCTCTCTCTTCTTTCCCTCCCCTTTCCAGCAGAGCCATTGCCTCCAACCCCAATTTCTTCTCCTTTCTCTCTCTGATCCGGTGTGTGTTCTTCGAAGTCCGGCGTTGGTCTGCATTTGTATGTACAGTGCTGTACTCTTTTTACTCAATCTGAGAAATCCCTAACTTTGAGGATAGTAATTTGCTAGATTTTTTTAATTTTTGTTTGATTTTTAAATTTGTCCATTATGTAATTTTAATTTAAAAAAGTTAATTTGAATTAGTATCCATTGTGTAATTGTGGGATTCTGTAATTTTTGTTTGATTTAGTGTCCATTGTATAGCTATATAGAAATGAACAAAAGAGAGGTCAAATTTTGTCTTTGGTTTATAATTAGCTAGGGACATGGGAAGAGGTAGAATGGAGCTGAAGAGGATAGAGAACAAGATAAACAGGTAAGTGATCCTTGCAAAGAGGAGAAATGGGTTATTCTCAGGTTATTTTACTCTAGAAGTTGTACTTGTGTTTTCGGAAATGATGAACTTTTTCTGTTTTTTTAAAGAATGTTTGAATAAAGAATATCCCATTGAGTTGAGTTGAATGCTGCTATGCTGTTTATGCTTGATCTTGTTCTAGTTTATTGGTTGTTAATTTAACATATTCCTATTTTTTTTTTTCCTTTTGGTTTCATTGGGCAAATTTGATAATCACAAATGGAGTACTCAACCTCTTCGCTTTAACTGAGAGTTTTATTACTTGTGGCATTTTAGTAAAGTCTGGACTTATCAGCAAACTTTAACAGGGTGACACCAAGGGATCTGCTAGGGTTGCAGATGGTTCTTCTAAGAGATACACAGTTGGGGGTCTGGCTGGTCAAAACCCACAGGTGAATTTCCTTAAGCCTGCTTTTTGAATTTTGTTGTTGGAGGAAAAATCTTGTGGTAGTATTTAAATAAGTGGTCTAATTTGTTTCTTCCTTCTTGCAATGATGGTGCATATGTCAGTTTGCTCCTCAGGAGTCATGAACTACATTAGTTCTTATTTAATATCCTCTATCCAGAATAATTAAAAATTTAGAAGCAATAAAGATAGGGAATCAATATGAACATTCTTGCAATTACAACTTAATTATTTCACAAGTTTGCTACGATCTGAGGATAGGTTTTATTGTTCCTCCATATTTGGAATTTAGTACACAATACTTAGTGTTTTTTAATTATTGATTAATTTTCAGCTTCTGAACATCCTTTCAAGTGAATCTTCACAACTCTTCCCAAGCAAGGTGGTGGTGAGTTTGGGAAATTCTACAGCCTACCTGTTCTAAATCAACCAAGGATTGGTAAGTCTCTACAATGATTTATCATTGTCAAATATTAACATTTATACCATAGCTTATTTTATTATCTCCTATAAATTTTCATGCCTTTATATTCACCAAATTGCAATACTCAATACTTTTTTGTACCAATTCGTACTTGTAAAATTATAATTATCTCAATTAATATTAAGACACCAAGGAAATTCCTAAATATATATATATATATATATAAACTAACTTTTTGACCTTTTTCAGACAATCTTTTATTATTATTATTATTATTATTTTGCGTGAACAACCACTTTTGTTGTCTCGTTTTTTTAAAACAGCCAGCACAGGGCGTTCCATGTGGCTGCCATACTACCTTCTAATCCTCCAAATTTCTATTTTGGTCATTTTTATTCCAATCTCGATTTTCTTTTAGTTTTCATCAATTCTAGTCTAAATTTTCAGTGTCATTAACCCAAAAATTTATATGAAAATTATTCTAACAATAAGTCTCTAATAATCCAACAATACATAGACATTATAATTATTTCCAGAGTTTTTAAATAATGTTAGTCTCAAGTTTAGTCACCATATATCCAATTAATTCTGCTAAATTAACCTCACCATTTCCAAGCTAAACCTTGTGGAAGGCGTGCCAAGTTTTAGATTCATAAATTGAATATTCTTTTTTTTAATAATATAATAATAATAATATATTAGTATAATAATATATATTAATCTACTATTATTTTCTTTCTATAACAATATTAATAAAATTCTTTTAATATTATATTTATATAATATTAAACCTTTTTATATTAAATTAATTTCTTTCTCTTTTAACCCCTTGACTTTCAAATTATTTACTTTTTGGACCCAAACTAATTTTTTTAATCCTTTAACTTAATAATTATTTCATTTTAGACCCGATTTAAATTCTTCCTATTTCCTTGTGTATCTAATAATTCATGCTAACTCATAAGCTCTAAATCATGGGCGTTATAATCATAGTTGTTAGAGGCGCACCCAAGGCTCAAGGCGCACCAGCGCCTTGAAAATGCAAAGGTGGACGCTGTCACAAAGGTGTGCTTCTTGATGTGCTTTTGTGACGTTAGTTAAATATTTGTATTTTTTTTTTGTTTTTAGTGTGGAGAAACCTAAACCATTGATTATAAATTGAAAGGAATTTTTAGTAAATCTTACCACATCTAATTATTTCCAAAACAAATAATAAAAACGAAAAAATAAAAATTAGGGCAAAGAAAACATCTGTTCCAGTCTCCATAAAGAAGATTTGAACAACACAATTTAGATGCAAGACTAATTGTATTTTATTATGATAATTTATAATTGATAAGTGTTAAAATGTGTTAAATACAATATTAGTAAGCTTAAGATCCTTGTATGTTTAGGACTTTAAGTCTTTAGTAAGTATAAGAGCCTTGTGTTTAGGATTTTAAGCCTTAATCAAGTTTTTTTTTTCTGTGTATGTGTTTTTATTTTGTTGTACTGACTTGTGTGTTTTAAGTTTTAATAGTTATAATATTATATTATCTTGTTAGTAATCTAATAATAAAATATATAATTTTTTCAATTATTTTTTATTTTTGCGCCTTATATTACTCAGACATGCGCCTGGGCTTTAGAATCCCTTAACGCTTCAGTGCACCTTGCGCCTTTAATAACTATGGTTATAATTTTCTCTTAAAAAAACTTAGGATCAAACTTCAAACTAACCCATATGATTTCTTACCTCTTGGAGGCCAAAAACAATATTGAGAAGGTAGAGAACCCGAGCTCCCTTTGAGCTCCATGGTTCCTCTCTCTAGAACTCTCTTTCTTGAAGAAATCTCCAAATCCTTGTTAAATATCCCTCTTAAAATTTAGATCTTTTGTTTAGAAGCTTAAAAGCTCATGGAAGATGGTAGGAGAGAATTATTTAGAGTTTAGGGGTCTTGGCTAGGGTTAAAGAGCTTTGAAGGCATTTTGAAAATGAAGAAAACGAGTTTTTTGTCTTAAATACTAGACCCTTCATGGGCAGGTTCATAACTAGGATCTTGTGCCTGGTGGTGACGGCCAACAACGCCCATAAAATCTCTGTCACGATTGACACAGGTGTGAGACTCCCAAAACTCACTTTTTCCTCATTATTTCAACCCTAAACAAAGCCCAAGATCCAAACCAAACCTTCCAACCTTCATGTACCCCATAAAGGCACTGATGCTCACCCAAAAATACTCTCCATACATACCTTACATACACATGTGTACCACAAACACTTAAAAGCAACTAAGCCCTAACTAGCAGACATTATAGTTCCTCCATCCGTTGGGCTTTTGATTGACCAACTAACTTGGCACTTATCCAATCACGAGAGTAAATTGTGAATCTAATTGTTGAATTATCTTTGCATAAATAATTAGCTTTTTGGTGATAAAATATGAGATTGCAATCGTTAAAGGACATTGAAAATAATATTAATCTGTCCATGGATTGTTGGATTATTTGAACTTAATTGTTAAAATAATTATGTATAATTTTATGGATCAATTACGTTGAAAATTGAGACTAGAATAGAAAGAATGTGAGAAAAATTGAGACTAGAACAAGGACCAAAACAAAAATTTTGGAGGGGCCAAAAGGCAATTTAGATAGCAATACGGGTGTGTTGTCATATATATATATATATATAATTTAATTAAACACCCTAGGTTATATTATGGGTATATGTCATATATATATATAGGCAATTTGGACAGCAATACGGGCGTGTTGTCTTATATATATATATGCCATAAATTGTAATACATATACATATATAGACATATACATGACATATACCCACAATATAATATATATATATGTGTATATATAATTAAACACCCTAGGTTATATTGTGGGTATATGTCATGTATATGTCTATGTATGTATATGTATTACAATTTATGGCATATATATATATAAGACAACACGCCCGTATTGCTGTCCAAATTACCTATATATATATATGACATATACCCATAATATAACCTAGGGTGTTTAATTAAATTTTATATATATATATATATATATATGACAACACACCCGTATTGCTATCTAAATTGCCTTTTGGCCCCTCCAAAATTTTTGTTT
>CATIWF010039987.1:0-10572 GCA_949630135.1 Balakata baccata | reverse complement strand
CAAAGCTCCCATTGCACCAGGAATCCCCAGCCCCAGTTTGGACACAAGAAGCCAAGACAATGGCACATGCACAACAAATGAGATTGCTGAAACCCATCCCACTATCTGATTCTTAATTTGGGATTGTAAGTACATCTGGGTGGTGAGTGAAAACACACAGTAATCCAGAAAAGGTATCATCCATAAAGAGATTTCCCCTACCACTGCTGATATATCTCTCTGCTGCCCTATTGCTCTCAGGATTTGGTCAGTGAAAATGAATAGAGGGAGAAGTATGGTAGCCACAGCACCATCAACTATCCATGATCTTTGTAAATATATGCCTATCATGTGATATTGTCCTGCTCCAAATGCCTGGCCACATAATGTTTCTGTTGCACTTGACATACCAATCTGCCATGTGTAGAATAAAAATCGATCCGTCAGGATCAAAATTTTCTTACTTAGACTGGTTTTCATGAAGAAATTCATACCAGTATTCCATTTACGAATCGAAGGAAGATTATTTGTTCAATTGCGAATGCAGCAAGCTGTAACTCGCCAACGTGACCCACAAACAACTGTGTTATTACTATTATTCCAAAGGAAGTTACTTTGGCTACCGTTCCTGGAAATGCAACCCTCCATATCTTCTTCGACTCTGTCCAAATCCTGCCTTTCAGACTGCAATTTTCAACTTCTTCTAATCCCAAAAGCCTCTCTTCAATTGATTTTTCCATACTTCTGTAAACAAAATGCCAGATTTAAAAAAAAAAAAAAAAGACTTTTAGTTCCTTGTTTTCTCATCTGTTTTATGTATAATTTGTTGAGGTTGCTGAGATTTTTTATAAGAGGTTATGTAGTGATATTATAAGAAGAAATGTGAGTGTTGATGTAAAAAGTTGATTAAACAAAAATATATTGGAACATATATGGGAAGTGATCAGCAACTCAGCAAGCATATATCAAATATGAACAATCATGAATATGATCCTTGTAATAACTCATTTTTTTTTACAATGGTTCCAACTCGAGATTCAAATTTGATATTTAACAGTTCTGATCACAAAACCAGTACAGTTAAACTAAAGCTTATTGGTCCTGACTCATTTTCAAATGATCCTTGTAATAACTCATTTTTTTGTACAATGGTTCCAACTCGAGATTCAAATTTGATATTTAATAGTTCTCATCATAAAACCAGTACTGTTAATCAAAAGTTTATTGGTCCTTCTAAAGACTCATTTTTCATATGTATATGTATCATTGTCTCAGTTCAAAAATGATGCAAAAGTCTGCTTTTATTCAAAAATTACCAACAAAAACATGAAAAACAAAATCAACCCATCAGGAGTTGGAGCTTATATAAAGCCTAGGAATAGTAGTGTTTATATCCAAATTTGTTACATTTTAGATGTTCTACATTTTCTTATAAATGTTTCAACTACTATAAGTATGGGAATATTTGAATTTTAACTATTTGAATCTAGTATTAAAATTGATCACACAGGTTGTCAATCTGCTTAATGTCGGGGATTCAATTACTCTAGTAGGAAGTAGAATGCTCCAAAATTTTGGGAATGATGTCCAAAAGGTAAATTGAAGCCATCACATCGTGTGCTTAAAACCAACAGTATGAATTATGTGAAGAACAAATAACTGGGGACCCAATAGACAAATCGCTACTGTACAGAGATCAAAATATGCAATTTGCTCAAATTTATAACTGCAAAGATCAGAATAGTGATGCCCATGTTAGAAGGAAAGTTCCTTCGGCCAGTATCAATCTTCTATTACATCAAACAGAAATGACAAGAAATATTTCATCTGCAGCAATCCCACTTCATCAAAGCCCATTGAATGTCCAATTGATATCACAATAATAATATAGTTTATGCTTTTACAAAACTTCAGACAAGGCTCAGTATCTTTTCTTTTCAAGAAGACTATGTGTCCGCACCTCCTTCCTGGACATTAGTTTCATTAATAGTCTCAGCTTCTCCTGATGACTCTGCTTCTTTAGGCTTTGAAGGGCCTGGACCAGCTGATACTTTCACCATTGATGGCCGCAAGAGCCTGTCTCCAAGTTTGAACCCTTTGCGAAATTCCTCCAGAATGATACCTTCTTCAAATTCTGTTGAATCTTCTTGCATAATCGCTTCATGCAACTGCCACAGGGAAAAAATGAAGAGGTTACTGCCTGAGATTAAGCACTAACTCTCATGAACCCAGGTTTATAATATGCAAATGCAGAATATGTCATACTCAAAAAGCTTTTCCACTTTACTTTGCCTACCTCTTTAAAAGTTAGAATTAGATATTTTCATGTCAAAAGCATAATCCCTTTGTTCGTTGTATTAAACAATATTACAAATGTAACTCACCGAGTTGGCTCGAATCAATCCAAGACTTGTTTTGAGTTAAAAGCGTATCCATTTCTTCATAAAACCTGAATAAGCTTGATCAAACGTTTGAAAAATATCATCAAGTACTTGCCTAAGTTTCGAGCCAACTCGGGACTTCCCCTGCATTAAATCAATGATCAATGTGACCAGTCATTTTGCTAATTAATAAAATAGGACAATGATTTTGCACAGGGGTTCCATTAATGACTGGGATCCTTTGATAATTAGTTTGAGAGTCATAGTACATAAATATCAATATGTACATATAGACAGAGAGAGAGAGATTCCTTTTCATCTTTGGGTTAACCTAAGTGAAACTTTAGTTTTTCCTACATCTTCAGTGAAGTGCATGACATATTCTCTTAGTAAATAATTTCTTATTTTGCAAAAAACAGTAAATAAAAAGAAAAACACTGTTTAAAACCTAAAAAGGTGCAACATGGAACCATAATATCAATTTATTTTTAACAGTAGCTATTATGAAGATGATCTAATGGTCAAAGTTAAGCAACTCACCAATGGATCAAATGGACTCCCTACCGTCTCCACAGGGACAACACCAATTGAACCTAGAATTTCTACAAATTGCTTGTATATGCTCTGATAGTTATTATTGATCTTCTCTTCTCCTTCAGTCTCCAATTTAATCTGAGATTTAGCTCTCTCAAAATTATCCAGAACAGGCAACAAATTCTCCACAACTTCCCCTTTGGCATTTGTTACCAATGAAAGCCTTTCCCTCTCAGTTCTCTTCCGGAAATTGTCAAAATCTGCACTGATCCTGAGAACCCGCTCCCTTTCAATTTTCAGTTCTTCAGTCAAACTAGCCACCTTCCTTTCAAGTTCTATTTTCCTATCTTCAACAGATTTGAGAAAAGATTCTATCTCAGCAATTCTAGATTCATCATTGCTTGCCACAGCTTCTTTATATGACTGGAGTGAAGCTGTGACGATTGAAGAAGGTGTTTCTTCTGCATCAACAACTTCACTACTGGGACCCTTTTCTGCCTCACTATCTTCCACCTGAACAGCACCATCTGAAGAGTCCTGTTATAGGAAAGCTATCAGCACAACAACTCAAAGCAATATACCATCTCTTACAATCAGCACTAAATCAGAATACATGCAATAGAATTTATCAAACCAGTCTTGCTCTAATATTGATTCTTAAACCTCAAAACTGATTCAAAGAATAAAATCATACAACCAACCACAATAAAAAAGCAGAATTATTTTAAATCTTTTAATGAACACCTCAAAGTGCCACGCCAGACAGATACAATAAAATTGAACAAACGGATTAAAAGTTTTACAATAATCACATTACTATGCTGCTTATCATTGAGGTCCAATGTAAATATCACTTTCGCCATTGTTTACACAATGCGCAATGTAATCACTATCTAATATTTCAAAGCCATAGTTTGAATGAAACAATCCTACTCTTGTACTTCCATCTCTTTCAAAGCCCAATGTTATGAAGTTCAGCTCACTATTTTTAGTCAAAGTTTTAGTATCTCACACTAAAAATTCCAAATTCAATCCTCATTTCTCAGCTAAAATGTTACAAAATCAAAGCCTCACAAAAAAAGATAAACCAAAAGAAGACTAATTTTTGAGCAACTAAAAAACATACCAAAAAAAAAAACTTAAAGAGCCCTAAATGATCTGCAAAATAATAAATACAAGTGTCAGTTAGAGGGATACCTGGATTTCAGGTTCCTCAACTACCTCTTGGGTCTCGGTAATTTCGGTTTCACCCTGAAAAGCGAAAGGAAGGAACTTAACGAACCGGGGGGACAATCTGGTCGCGTTCTGGAAAGAACCAGAACGGCTTGTGTGTCTAAAAGAGAGGCAAAATTGGTTCAGCGATTTAAAAGAGATATTGTTGGCGTTGGAAGTGGTAATCGGTCGCGGCGGAAGTGGCGCCCTCAACGGTGCCGGTGTTCTGAGAACAGTGACCATTGGAGCACGTTGGAGTTGAAGAGAGGGATGAGAGTGGGGAAATTGAATGATGGTGAGGTTCCGATGAGATATAAGCTAAGAACATCTCCGAAAAGGCTGATTATTTTAAAGACCGTTTTAATTTTATGGAAAGTGATTTAGAGTATTTTTAAATATAAAAATTAATTTTTTTTATAAATTTAATAATTTATTTTATTTTATATAAATTAATATTTATAAAAAAATAAATAATTTTTATGGTGAGAAAAGAAAAAAATATTTTATAAAAAATATATATAAAAAATTGAAATATATTAATGACAATTAAAATAGAGAATGAAGTCAACTTATTATTTTATCTAAATTTTAAAATAAATAATTTATTAAATTTTTTTTATAAAATAAAGAATTTATTGAAGATATTCAAACCAAATAAGATGTCATTTTATCTGGACCGTTGGATGAACTTTACATCAATGAATTGGAGGATGATCTTTGCTTTTCCTTAAAACAATATTTTAGTAAAAGGAGCGGATGCTAACTTTTATATATATATATATATATATATGTTAATTTTTTTTATTATTTGGATTGACATGTATTTCTATTTTATTAGAAAAAATTAGAGTTAATCACATATATAGTATAAAAATTTATCAATTCATTATAAATTAATTCTAAATCTTTTAATTATTGTATATTAGTATCAAAAATTTTAAAAATGTTGCAATAAAATATTTGAAATCAATTTCTGATAATAAAAAATAATATAGCAGCATATTATGTTACTATTTTCCAACAGTAATATCAGTTGATATTAAAATTTTAGTGATGTGATGGTCACGAGGTTAGGTGCTTGGGGAAGTTGAAGATTCAGAATTCTTCTTACTGCATTCCCTATAATTTGAAGTTCAGCGACAGTGTAGTTTTCTCCAGAAATACATTACCTCCAACCCCAAATGTGAACTTTCTGTCGTTCTTTAAGCAGTACATATGGACTCGTGATTTGCATTTTCAATTCCTGTTGATTAAGTTATCTGCTTTATTGTGCTTGTTGGGTGGCATTGGTATTGTATGACTTAGTTGCTGTATTGGCGCCTGGTGGACCACCTAAGCTGCTGGTGGAGTTGGCCCTGAGCCCAGATGAGGAACTTCCAGCATTTTTTTATGAGGCTCGGCCAACAGTTTCACGGACTATGAATAATCAGGGTCGGAGTTCAGACCTTCTGGTTGGTAGAGTTTCAGATTCAAGGTCAGTGGAGATGCAAATGATGTCAACTATCAATCCAAATCAAAATGGAAGTGGGAATCGTCGAACTCTGAATAAATGGACTTTGGAAACATGGAAGGTGTAAGAACTAGAGGAGATTGATCAGTGTTTCTAGCAGTGACTCGTCAGAGTATTTAACAGTGGTTAATAATCAGGATGTCTGAAAATGTTGTGGATGAGGAAAAAGGTCTCCTCTTGTTGATTTGCCGGCATTTGGGAATGAGATCAGGGAGCGGGTAAGGAGGGATTCATCTGAAAAACACAGTGCTTGGTAGTAGGGGGATTAAACTTGGTCTTGAAGATTTTACTTTCTACAGCGTGCTAGTGGGTAGGCTGCACTCCTGCTTTGCTGTCATTGTGTCACGGCGCCATGCTTTACCGGCTCATTCTATTTCGATAACATTAGGTGTCATCTTTTACTTCCGGACTCGGCTACTGATGGAACCTTTTATTGCTGAGCAGCAACAACAATAAAACCATGTTCCAACTCATCAATAATATTCGGATTGGCTCGATTATTCCTTCTTTCACATTGAAAATAAAATGAACCCTTATAGGATTTGAGTCCCACTCTTGATTTTTGGGAGTTAAATGTTTTTCAAGGGTGCTGATATTGCTTCGTGGCCTTATTAAACTTTCAACGCATGTCCGCACAATTGGTCCCCAGCCACACTATTCTCTTTGAATTTTAATTTATAATACAAATTGAAATTTTCTTTTAATTTTCATTCATTGGGTATTTTTATTCAAATTTATCATTATATATATGTTTAATTGATGGCTCAATTAAATGGCCATTAAAAACTTTAATAAAGAGGGGGCCCTGCAGAAATCATCATATAATATGGGCATAGTAAGGGTTCATTAATTTTAAAAATTTGACAACTCTATACTGTACGTGACATATCATTTTATTAATTTTGGCTAAAGTTGGGAGTATGCTAAATTCTATGCGGAAAGCATAGCCTTTGCTTTGTCAAAACAAGTTTAGTTACTATAATCTCGTATTTATTTTAATTGAAACTTACTCGTATATAATTTCATTTGTTAATTTTCGCTTTTTCTAAGCATGAAGTATATATATTGCGAATTTCTTAAAAATTTTAAAAATTATTATTAACTAGTCGATATAAGATTAAAAAAAATTATTATAGCTTGGCCTTTAATTGAAATTCTCATAAAAAGTAAAAATTTATTTTAATTTTATTATAAAATAGTCAATTGATAATTGATTGTTGCTAGCACTAGAGAAATCTTTTATATGAAACCATGCATCGGTATTAAAATTCATTATGCCATTCTTTATTTTATGTGTTGAAGCTGTTAAACTTATTCTCTCTCTTCATAATAATAATAATAATAATAATAATAATAATAATAATAATAATAATAATAATAATAATTGGGCTTTTAACATATCCACTCAACTAAACACAACCACAAGCAATTAAGGAAGAGAAAATATTCAAATTAAATCAAGATAATGACAGTTTCTACCGAAGACATGAAGAGATGAACAGAGTTGTTGTACGGGATTTTTACAAAAATAAAAAAAACAAAATCTAAATATATTTACCAAAATACTGTCTTTTAAAATTTTCTTGAAAAATAGAAAAAATATTAAATTTTTTTTAAAAAATATCAAAAGCGCTAGAAATATTATAAAAATACTGAAATTTAATGTTTACCAAAAGTTTACAATAAAATTAATAAAACTTAAAATTATACAAAATTTTCCTATCAATTAATTAATATTTATTCGATATTTACCTAAGATTTAACTTAGGTTTACCAAAAAAATAATGAAAGTTGAAATTACCCAAAATTTACTAGAAAATTAATGAAAGTTAAAGTTATCAAATGTTTACACGAAATTTACCAAAGGGGATTTATCCGAAATTTACTAAAAGTCTATCCACTGTTTGCCCAAAAATTTACTAAATATTTATCAAAATTTTAATCAAGATTAATTTACCAAAATCTAGTTAAAGGTTTACCAAAAGAAATAATATTAAGTTAATTAAATACAAATCTACATAAAATTTATTTTGATAATTAAGTTAATTAAATAAAAATTTATATTTTTTATTAATTAAATTAATTAAATAATAAATATATATATATATATATATAAAAACAACTTATGACTACGCAAATTTATAAAAATTTTAATTTATAAAAAAAAGCAATTTTTTTAAATAAATGAAAATATATAATAAATACACCGTAATTTTTATATTTGAAAAAACAGATAAAAAATAACAATAAAAATAGAAAAAAAATATCGGTAAATTTGAGAAAAAACTTCATCGCTGACTGTATTAAACTCAAAGACCAAAGGATCATTTGGACACTACATCACCCCTTTTCGCGGTATGTTACCCTTACTTTTTTCTTGTTCGATGTTATTTTTGTTATTCAGTCTTCTATATCTATAACAATTTTTTGATCATTTAATTATTTAAATTTTAATTTAAATTTATCTAATTTATATTATTAATATAATACTAATTTTTTATATCCGAATTAGAAAATTTTACATACGTTCTACGAATTTAATAGAAATAAGATGAACCAAACAAAATTTATATAGCTAAATAGAACAAAACTTTCTATAAGGCAAAGACATTTACGCTGGATATAATTTAACTATTAAAAAAAAAAAAAACAAACCATAGAAGAGACATCAATCAATCTACCTTCCCGCCCTTCTCATCAAAGATTGACTGTGTTGTGTAGTAAATGATATAGATGACTCAGCTAGGTGATTAATTAAGGGTGTGAAAAGAAAAGTTCTTTTTTCCTCCTCTTTGAAAAAAAAGTCATAAATACATACACACAATCCCACATACATTCAACAATCACATAGTAACTAACATAGATACCCATACCACTATTTCTATGGTCCATACAGTTGGCCAGAGATCTGTATAACACAGCTGAAGAAGAAGAAGAAGAAGAAAAGCCATGGTCAGACTCCCATGCTGTGAGAAAGTTGGAATCAAAAAGGGTCCATGGACACCTGAGGAGGATATTATTCTTGTTTCTTATATTCAAGAACATGGTCCAGGCAATTGGAGATCGGTTCCTACTAATACTGGTAAATTCATTTTTTTTAATATTTTTTATGATATAATTTGTTTTTAATTTGAATTTATTTATTCATGTGTTAATTTGTATGGAAAAAGGGTTGCTAAGGTGCAGCAAAAGTTGCAGGCTTAGATGGACTAATTATCTTAGACCAGGAATTAAAAGAGGCAATTTTACTTCTTATGAGGAAGGCATCATCATTCACTTGCAAGCTTTATTGGGTAACAAGTAATTAATCTCCTCAATTTTCTCTTCATCAAACCTCTTTGTTATTATCATTAGATTTTCAATTTAATTACACAATTTCTTTTTTTGGGTGATGAAATCCTGAATTGGGTTTTTTTTTTTTTTGACAATATATTATATTTAATTAGATGGGCTGCAATAGCTTCATATCTTCCACAAAGAACAGATAATGATATAAAGAACTACTGGAATACCCATCTAAAGAAGAAGCTAAAGAACTTTCAGTCAGCTTTAGATCCCATGGCTACAACTCAAGATTCTTCAGCTTCTCAGTTTATGTGCAAGAATTTCAGTCAAAGTTCAGGAAGCTTGGATTTGAGCCCAAATTCTTCAACTCTCTGGCTGATCAACGACACCTCCTCAGCCGCTGCCTCCGCCGCCGCCGCCACCTACGCTTCCAGCACTGAAAACATTTCCCGGCTTCTTGAAGGTTGGATGAGATCATCTCCAAAACCGAACAGTAGTGGTGCCAATGATACTCCCAAAAGCATCGGAAATTCTGTGGTGGCTACAACGACTTCTCTCCAGTGCTATAGGCCAAAGGCTGAGCAAGAAAGTGGCGGTGGCGATTTGATTTCTCATGAAGAGTTTGAGTCAATTTTATCATATGAGAAGTTGAACAATGTTGCATGGGATAAATCTACTTGTGATTCAACTACTAGTGCTACTACAATAAAAGATTGTGCAATTGAAGATCAGAAGGAGAATAATAGTATTATAGCAGTAATGGGAGAGAAGGAGAACATGAAATCTGATAATAATCCTCCACTATCATTTCTTGAGAAATGGCTTTTGGATGAAAGTGGTAATTGTCAAGTTGAATCTATGGAACTCTCTCCAATATTCTGATCATTTTACTGTCTTTTTTCCTTTTTTTCTTTTTCCTATTTTTTTTTCCTTAGAAAAAAAGTTTTAGTATAGGAAGGAAAAAATAAGGAAAAAAAAAGGGGGAATTTTATCTGAGATTCTAAGAAGAATTGGGATCTCTTATTGGAAAATGTAATTAACTTAGAATCCTTTAAAGAATTCTTATTCGAATAAGTTATGTTTTAATTTGCTTTCATTTACAATTTCTTATGGTTAATTATAATGAAAAGTAAAAAAAAAAAAATCTCATCAGCAAGTAAAATTCATGCTTGCTTGTGAAATTAATTATAGTATCTTGTATGTAATAACTTTGATTAATGAATAAGTGTTTTTATTAAACATAAATATTTGATAATAGACTTCTAGAAAGCCTCTAATTCTTTATCACTCGTGACTTAAGGTTTTGATTTTGTCACCGAATATAATCATATAGATAAAAAAAAAATATTCCATCATTTTAAATAGTACAATTTCTTTTGAATCATCTTATTTTACTTGCATTAATAATTTAATAAAAATTGAACAATATAAATAAATGAAAAGGTAAAGATAAAATATTTTAATACATATTGAATAGAAAGTGATACAAAAATGAATGGAATAAAAAATATTTTAAAAAGTAAAATAAAAATTAAAAAAAGAGTCACGAAAGTCTTGGATAGAAATGAGGAAAAATGGTAACCCTCGATATGCTTTATTTAGAAAACAAGAAGAGGGAAACATGTGATCCGAAATGAGCTTTTGGTGAGAGAAGGCTACGCCCATTACACA
>CATIWF010039975.1:0-22479 GCA_949630135.1 Balakata baccata | reverse complement strand
ATGGTTTTGATGCTATTGTTTGTCTAACTTCTTTCATTTGCCTTGTAGGTTGCACTAACCCTAGTTCCTCTTCTAAAATTTTATTTCCATGAAGAAGTTAGGAAAGCAACTGTTTTAGGTATCCGGTAGATTCTTTGCATTTATTTTCCTTCTTTTCCATTTTTATCGTCCACTCAACTTTTATAAGGCCAACGTAGTTTCTATTTGTCCTTTGTTTGGCGCAACGCCTGATTTTGCAGCTAAAGTGATGGTTTTGCTGGATTGTGAGACTTTTATCCGCATAATGCTTGTAGGAACCTAATATTGAGACTTGTGCAAATATGTTGGATGCACTAAATGAACGCTTATGGGTTTGCCATATTTATTTCCAAGGTTAAATAATGTCACTTTTTGGCCTTTCTTTTATTGTGAAATTTGGACCCCTTGTTGATAAAGGTCAGTTGCAATTCATTGTGGATGAGAGAAAACAAATTATCGCAGCTAGTTCTACTAGGAAGAGAGAGCCAAGGCTGAAGACTTTGATGCTGAGGAGGGAGAATTGATTAAAGAAGCAAAAGGAGAAAGTAAATACACTTTGTTCATAGAATCTCCACATTTTGAACCACTGAAAATTGGATGACTATTGTATTTGGCATTTAAAGTTGATTCCAACCTATGTTTCCAAATATTTAATGACGGAAAGTCCTGCTAATATATTGATTTGTGACGGATTGATACCTAATGATGACAATATTTTTTTATCAACAAATTACATATAGTGATGGGCGAATAGCTATATAATGACAAAAAGTACTAATGAGAGGCAAATAACAACAGTGACGGGATTCTTCATCATTTAAATCAATTTTTAATGATGGTAAAATTCCGTCATAAAAAATATTTTTGTTAATAATGACAGTAATCATTCCTGTCATTATATATTTTTACCATGGTTTTTTCCGTCATTATAACTCAGTTTTTTTGTGGTGTAAATTTATATATTTAAAAATAAAACTTTCATTTTAAATTTCAAAAAATATTATATATTCATCACTCGATGTTTCATAATAATTTCATTTCTATAATTAACAAAATAAAATTACGATATGTCATTAAAAGAAGAAAAAAAAAAGTAATAGAAAATATTAAACAAAACCAAACTCGCTAGAATGCGAACCATTGACTAGGAAAATGATTGTATCTACTCTCTATAATTCAATTGTTAATTAATATATAATAAATCACTATATTCCACATTTTATTCTCTTAACTGATCACAGTTAAGCAAAACCCATATGCAGATAATACGAATCAAAAGTGTACAATACACTGCTTAACAAATGCCTAATTAATTAAACCTTTTTTTTATTATAATTAATTTATCAACTTATCATAGAGTAATTGTATTTTAATCTACTGTTTGTCAAAAATTTAAAATCGAAAATAAACAAAGATAGTCCATTATTTTTACAGGGCCACGTCACATGCATGAATAGGATTTTGTTCCTAATTGAAATAACTTCGATAATATATGAAGGTGCGGATCGCGGTTTAAATAAAAATTTCGGATTTAAATTTTTAATATGTAATTATATAAAAATTTATAATATAATGTTTTATTGCATTTGATATCCTATTTGATAAATACAAATAATCTTAATATGTGATCTTCATAAACTAGCTGATCATTTGATTAAAAAAATTGACTTGATTTATTAAATTTTAAGTGGATCAGTCTATAATACATCAGGCGAATTAGTACATTAAGTGTAATTAGCGGCTTAAATTACAAAATATTCATCGATTCTCAATCAATGAATAACTTATCCATCGGTTGATATACTGATTAGCTGGTAGAACCATTTAAGATAAAGGAAGCCCGGATTCATATTTGAGTAATGAATTATATCAGGACCGCACAAGTGGAGCCCAGTCCTGAATGAGATTGTACGTGAGACGTCCGATGAGTTAGAGGACAGGTCAATCAGATGGCTAATGTGCACGTGGGCAACATGGCGGTGGTGGGTTAGAGGAAGAGGGACCGGTCATTTCTCCCTGTCTGATGGTGACATGTGTCGTCTTTTGAGAAGAACACTCATCAGCTCGACTTGATTCGAGGTAGCATAACTTGGCCTGATCGGTTAATAAAACCGAATATTTGATTAGCGAAACTGAAATATTAATAACATAATTAACTGTAATCATGCATGGAGAACCAATAGTTAATTGAACAATTTTAACTAAATTAATTGCTCACTTCAATTGATTAACTGATTTAATTAAATATTTAACAATCTATAATTTAATCCGATTCAATGTTAGTTTCGAACTATAATTCAAGTTCAACCACCTTATATTTATCATAGATTATTAATTATTATTCATACAAATGATATTTGAGTCTTATCAAATTACTCAATTGATAAAACAAATTTAATTACTAACTCAAGGAGTGGAGGTAAAATGTTTTATGGCAATCAAACAGGTATTAAAATTTTACTATCAAAATTTTGAATTCAAGTAAAATATTTTTTTAAATTAATTCGTATCGATATAAATACATATTTTGAATATCATCATTTCAAATGAGTTTAAAAATTTTAATATTAATTTAATATAAAATAAAATTTTAGTGACAATTTAATTTTAATATATATATATATATTTTTTTTTTGGTACCAATTAAACATTTTAGCCCAAGCAGAGGAAAACCCTAATCTTTTTAATAAGAAATTAAACAATTCAATTGTTTATAAGGTTACTCGGATCAATCTCCCATATGTTTATCCGAAATTTTTGGAGCAAGAAATGCAAGAATTGAATTATCAGAGAAAGAAGGAGGCGGTGTCTGTTTTGATTGGTCGCTCCACAGTTTCCTGTATCTCGGTATTCTTCACTCAGTTTTCACTCTCTCTTGTTCCTCGCTTTTTCTTTGCTTCCTCTCTTCTCCTCCAACTCGCGCTCTCAGGTTTTCCACCAAGTCTTCCCCCCTTACGTATCTGTATCCGTCAAATTCCCTTTTTGCTGTTGAAATTTGTTTCGTATGCTACAGTCGTTGTGCTGCTGTTGGTTTTGGGATTTGGAAGATGGTGTAAGCGACTTCTTGGAGTCTATGCATCGGCTCCCGCTTTCGTTTTCTGCAGTATTGTTTTCATTTGGCTTGTTTATTTCCTTTTCGTTCGAAAAGGTGATTACATTTCTCATACTTATTCAATTTCTTGCTTGATTATTCACATTTAGTTGCCTTTTTGTGTGTGTCAATTTTGAGATGAGTGATTGGTGATATACTGTGATTTATGGATGAAAAAAAAAAATTGTGCTGCTGAACTTATTATGATTAATAATGAGAGTCCAGATTGTTATTTCTTAGTGAAGTTGTAATCTTGCTCATGGTTATTGGGTTAACTGCTAGGATGTGTGAGGTTCATGGCTATGAAAATAAAAACAAAAATTGAAAAGAAGAGTTAGGGGAAGAAAAGACGGTATGATGTGAATCTGTTTACTTTATTGGAAGGCTGCTGGCAGCTTGTGCTTGATAAATATATGCTTGCTTCAATGTCTGATATTGGTATCATTTGAAAAGATTATGTAGCTGAAGTGAAATACTAAAATTGGCTCTTGCTTTTTTATCTACATAAATGACACTTTCCCCTATCTTACAGCCATTTCACATTTCATTGATGTCGCATTCAATGGAGAAGTTGCCATGCTCTTAGTTGGTTTATGCAGGTTACACTCTCCCTTTCTTTCTCATGTTTCTACTTCTTATGTTCAGCTGGCATGGGGAAAGTAGATTTTTTTTGCTTAGTTATTTTCTGTCCATGCATAAAATTAGTAGTTGAATGTTCTTAATGGCAGTATCCTATCAAGTGATCCCGGTCTGGTGACTGCTGAATCTCTCCATTCAGACAAGCATGATGAGATTAAATCTTTTCAAGTTGAAGCTCAAAATGAGGTTTAAGTTTGAATTTTGCCAATTAATTAAGTAATTTGACTAGTATTGTCACCCTTCCAACCTGTTTAGGAACTACACTTAAGCAAACAGCATGAGTTATAAGTCTGATCTGAGTAATTCAATTACTCTTAGTATGTTCAGCTATTCTATATTCATGAGGTTTTCAACCTAGTTGAATGCCGCTATTTTATTTTAATAAATATATATAATAGATAAGATAGCTCTGGCTTGTGATGTTTGCCTGGTAATGTATGTTAATACATCCTTATGCATAGATGTGAGCAGTCTTGGAACTTTCAAATGTGAGCCGTACTAATCAATCTGCTGTTGTTCTGATGGCATTTTGGTTATGTACAATTTTAGAACTTTTCTTTGTTCTATATTGCCAGTGTTATATAAATTGGAAGCTCTCAGTTTCTCCTTTCATGCATTCCTTTTCTTAAGGACGTGGAACTATTTTGACTTGAAAGTTCACATATTGCAAATGTCACCTACCAATTGCCAGTTTGATTTAATGCCATCAGAAAGCTGTGGACTCTACTTGTTTGTTGGCTATGACTGCTAGCAAGTTTATAGATTTGATATCTTTCTTGTTCCTCCATTCTTTAAACTTCTATGTCTCTATTATGCATGAAACACTGCTTTTCGTTGTAATATGTTTGGTCATTGATGTTTTATTGCTTTGCAGGGTGCATCAGGGTTGAAGAGGATTAGATATTGTAAGAGCTGCAAGGCATATGTAAAGGGGTTTGATCACCATTGCCCTGCATTTGGGAATTGTATCGGTTGTTCACAATTTCCCTTGTTAGTTTGAGCAAAGTCATCTCTGAGAGCAGTCATTTACAAATGGCTGTTAATGTGTTGATGCTTTTTTAATACTCTAGCTAAATGTGCTATGCAGGACAGAATAATCATGTCCTCTTTATAATACTTCTACTTGGATTTCTTAGTACTGAAGCCACTTACATAATGTGCTCCTTTCAGTGTAAGCTTAGGCGGGACTCTGCTTTTCTTTAATTGTTTCTTATTCAATCTTAATGATAAGAATTTCGTGATGATGTGGCCTTAAATATTTTGGACATTGCTTGTTTCATACATAATATATTTAAAATTTAAATTTCTATAATCCACAATATACTCCACATGCTTATGTGGAGGATCTTAACTTATTAAGCATTCATCTGCAACATTCCACTAATATTTGTTTGTGCATCCATTTGTTTTCTCCAGATGCCGGAGGTTCCCAAATGCTTGGCGAAACTAGGTTTGAGGTAGGCCATTCATTGTTTTCATCTAAACCCATGCTACCATTTGTTTCCCTGTGAATTTTAATGTATGTTCATTATTATGTATATATTAATGTCTCTGCAGCTTATGTCCTCTTGTTACCTCTTATTTTATGTAGATTGGTCTTGCTGGAAGTTTTGTTATCAGCACATTGCTGTTTACTATTCTGCAAGTTTTGTGGCAGGTAAATGTGTTTTTGCTTAGTATCCAACTTCTATTTTCTTAATACCCATGGTTACAATCATTGAAAAGTATCTTGTGGAAACATCTAATATGAATCTGCTTTATGACCAGGGGTTATTTATGGCATGGCATGTTTATTGTATATGCTTTAACATCAGGACTGATGAGTGGGTAAGTTCCTCAGTGAATAGTGATAATTGAAAAAGGAAGTGGCAAATGCATGTTTATAAGTGCACGAGATGGGAGGTTTATGATGTTATATAAGTTTAGCTTACACCCACCCTATTTAACCTGATTGATCTACTGCCTCATTTGAATGGGAACAATGAAAAATGTCATT
Source organism: Balakata baccata (assembly GCA_949630135.1). NCBI lineage: Eukaryota > Viridiplantae > Streptophyta > Magnoliopsida > Malpighiales > Euphorbiaceae > Balakata > Balakata baccata. The sequence continues at coordinate 16,735 of CATIWF010039975.1, read as the reverse complement.
TTCTGTAAATAATAAATATGCTGAATCACTTTGCAGTACTAATTTTTCTGAGCAATATATATTTTTGTTCAGATAAACTGGAGGAAATACCCAGAATTCCAAATTAATATTCAGTCTCAATCAGGTATGTCTTTGTAGTTGTTGCTAAGTGTATATAGAATTAATGCCACAAAAGAAATCATAAGTAGTTTCCGACCCAGGTGGAAGCTTTTCGATAATGAGGTTTACAAATCCTTATGACAAGGGTATTATCCTAAATGTGAAGGAGTTTTTAACAGTAAGAAACTGATAGGACTGGTGAAGGTTTTTCTTTGCAACCGATGCATGGTTGCTCACTTTTCTTACATTGCTCAAGATTCTATATTTGTCCCCAAATGATTCCTTCATCTGGTGATGAAGTAGCCTTTACTTATGGAGAGCGAAGGTATGAGTATTACATTTTGATCAAACTTGTTTTTGTGATACTGAATATAGATTGCAATCTAGCTAAGCAATGCATATTTGGCTAACCACCACCGATGAAAACATTGATTCCTGTAAAACAGAAAACAGTTTTGTATATATTACCCCTAACTTTTATAAGGAAACCAAATGAATTGCTGTACATATATGAAAACCAATAATCTCTTCTGTAAGGAACTTGTTTATTTTTATACAGATTTGATATGTATACCTTTAGGAAGTTACACCTTTAGGAACTTATTAGGATATTTTCTTAAATTACTTATGAGAAAACAACTTTTTGATTTTGAGATATGAAGTTCTATGCTTGGTGAATTTTTATGTGGATTGATTTAAGGTTTGTCAATATTCATGCATGCCCTGCTCTTTTGGCTGAAATTTTTCCATCTCTACTCGAAACTGCATATCTATTGCTTCCAGCTAGACTTCTATATATGATAATAGTTTCATTGAAGAAGAAAATTCTTGACAAAATTCAAACCTTTTATTTATGAAAAGAAGTCAACATGGCTTGATTTTTACAGAAATCACAAACACGACACATCTCACACGCATTTATTTAGTATGCTGAAGCAGCTTCAGAGGAGGATCACAACTAACTTAGCCAGAGATTTCAATTGCCTTCACCTCAGGTTTCTTTATCTCCTCCTTTGGGATAGTCACAGTAAGCACACCATTCTCCATACTAGCTTTCACCTGATCCATCTTAGCATTCTCAGGCAACCTGAACCTCCGCAGAAACTTGCCACTGCTCCTCTCTACGCGGTGCCACTTGTCATTCTTCTCCTCCTGTTCCTTGCTCCTCTCTCCACTAATCTGAAGAATTCTGCCTTCTTCAACCTCAACATTCACCTCCTCTTTCTTGAGTCCGGGAACATCAGCTTTGAAAATGTGAGTTTCCGGTGTCTCCTTCCAATCAATCCTTGTGTTAACGAAAGCTGAAGTCTCTCGGGCAGGTACATCTGAAACTGCAATGTTGAATAAGCCATCAAAGGGATTCCAGATTTCCATGGAAAATGGATCAAAAACACTGCTTCTGATGCTTGGAATGAGCGACATAGTTGCAAATTAGAACAAGAAAATCTTGAAAATAGAACTCTATAGAAAGCTTTAGTTAATTCCACAATGGTGTTGAAAGGGAGAAGCACTCTCTATATATAGTACTAAGGGGAGTATTCTAGCTCCTCTTCTGTAGAGTAAAAAGAAAGTACAAGAGATTTCTGGACCTTCCATTATCTTCTTTTAATCTTGTCTCCCATCTTATATTAAAAAAATAATTTTAGGACCCAGTTCTATAAGCTTCTTGGTTCTTCCATTCTATCATCTTTTTCATTATAGGGTTTTTAAGCTATTTAAACAGTGAGAGTAGATATGTAATTTAATAAATAATAAAAAAAAATCGAGCTTGATTAAGCTCACAAGTCTTTTGAGTTAAGTGTTGTGATACTCGATAAATTACTTAAATTGGATTCGATTAATTCCGAGTCGAATTTGAGTATTTTGTGAGTAAAATTGAATAGCTCACAAATTGTTTTACTCGTTTACACCCCCGAAAATTGTTGGGCCTATGCAGCTGATGATCTTTGTTAGTAAGACAGAAAGAAAGGATCTATAGTCTATGTTGAATCGTACAATTAAACACAGCACTTCGAAATTTTTAAATTTAACTAATGTTTTTTATTTTTGAGTTATTATACCATAAATTATAAGTTACACATGAAGAGGGAAATATAATTTTACTGGGAAGAAACCTTTACTAGCTCTCAAAATTTGCATATTTTTCCATTACATTTGATATTAGATTTATAGAAATCAAATCGACGGATCTTCAAGAATTGCAAAGATTTGTATTTCCTCAAATTTGCCGCCGATTGATTTTGGAATCAAAAGAAATCTTCTGTAAAAAACTTTACGTACTGATATGGACAAATCAATAATACTTTTTTCTCTTTTACTGAATCATTCATCAGAAATATCCTAAAAGCCTGAAAAATGCTACAACAATTGTGTTCTTGATTCTTAGTCTTCATATATATATATATATATATAATTGTAAAAAATAAACTGATTTTTTAAAATTTTTATCAAAATTAAATTATATTTTTTATTTAAATATATAAATTTTTAAAACTTTATTAATTTATAAATTCCGATAAAATTCTGCTAATATGATATAAAATTTCGATAAAATTAAAAAGGTTGTGCTGACTAGAACACTGAGTCAATATCGTTTTCTGGCGAAACTCTACTTACAATAAAATTTATTTTTCTCCTTGCTCTGCTTCCTAACAACTCCTAAACACGATAGCTACATGTATTATTTTTCAAATTTAAAGAGATTTAGATTTTAAAATTTTAGGAAAAATAAAAACGATAACGTTTTAAAGTTTCTAAGATTACTCAGCTTCCTAGTCAGTACAACCGTTTTAATTTTATTAGAATTTTATGTCATGTCAACAAAGTTTTGTCATAATTTACAAATTAATAAAATTTTAAAAGTTTGTATATTAAAATGAAAAAAATAAAAGATACAATTTAAATTTAATTTTGATAAAACTTTAAAAGTTCAATTTATTTTATTATTATTATTATTTGGGAAAAATCATATGGCGCTCTTTGTATATATACATTTTGAAACCGTGTTTCGAATATATCTTTTTTATTTTTTAGATTAAATTATCTATTTTTTTGTCTAATTAGATTAGATTAAGGAGCTCTCCTAATTTGGATTAGAGAGCTCTATTAATAAGTGTATAATTGGAATATGGAAGGGGAAATTTCTGTTTATTGTTGGAACTAATTAAGAAATTAGACCTCCCTACTCAAGTTAAATAATTAAGGGACTTCGAACATGTGACATTCCCACATTTAAAACAACTTTAACCCTTTTCAAATTTAATTGGACACCAACTTTATTCTTAGGTGAGTGCTGCTAACAATTTCTTATACAATTCATACTATACACTTTTAATACTAAAAAGTTATATATTTTTTCTTTTATAAAATATTAATATTTTTATAATAAAATTTGGTACTTTATAGAAAAAAAAAACATGCATTTTTACATTGAGAATGTATAATGGAAATTATATAAGCAAGTATTGTAGCACTCATCTAATTATTCTTAATAAGCATTAATCATTCTATATAATACAATAAGTTAAAAAAAATCATATCAATGTCGCTTTAATTTCCCAACCCCAACATAAGAAGGCAAATTCTAGACGCAAAAGATTAATAAATTCAACAAAATATAATGAAGAATGGACCCAAACAAATAAGCATAGATGCCCAATCTTCATCAAATCCTCCATTATTAGGCAAGTTAGATGCTTTAAGGACAAAACTTCATACAAACTAAAGTGACAAATTGTCTCAGACAGAATCCAAATTGATTGGCTGAATTAACTATAATAAGATTCTTGGTATCTCTCAACGTAGGGTCAACGGTGGCCAATTGTGCACAAGTTATCAAAATCTTGAAATTCAAGATAGGTTCTTCAATCTTAAATTCTTAATCACAATTAATCTTTCTTTGAAAGTAATTTTATTTGATATTTTAAAGCAATTTTTTTTTTTATGGGTCAAGTAGTATATTCTTAGCCAATGATATCTCGCAGAATCTAAAATTTATAGGTTTTCTTGATGGAATCTACATTAGAATCTTGAACAAGTTGTAGAAAATAGTAGGAGTACATGATTCAGTTTCATTCACTATCATTTTGCCCCAAATTATCATACTTCTACGTACAATAATTCATTTTGTTCAATACTGAAAAGGGAAAATAAAGAAAAAAAAACCTGTTCATTTGGCTATACATATTCACAGTAATATGTATGTAAATCTATTACTTATTATATTTATATCAACCAATGTGTTAGATTATCCTATATTGCTTGGTCATTAGTGATGGGGTTGCATTTAAAATTATATGTTTATATCAACCATATGTAAAATTATATAAATTTTTTTTTTAAATGGACTTCTTTAAAGGATATTGTACCTCTATCTATGAATTTCTGATTTAAAATTCTAGCTATTTGCATCTCCTTAGCTTAGTGATTTTGCCTCCACCACTATTGGTCATAACAATGAACTTACTAATTATAATAGCTTGAACTTTCTTAAGGTAGCTTTTGGAAATTGTTACTTACCAAATTTTACACAATGTGAATAAAAAGAAATTGTGTATCTTATATAATTGGATTAGTGACTAAATAAATTTGACTTACTGAAAAATTTATTTAATACTATATTGATATCAAGACAAGCCGGTTAAAATGAAACGAGAGAAAATTTCAAACTACGTACGTACATTTGAAGTGGAACAAAAGGAATAACTCATGATGACACTAGTAGATGTGTAGAGACTATAAATTCACTGCTTCAGATCAGTAACAACAATGTTAATATATTTTCGACAAAAAAAAACAGCGATGTTAATATTATTGCAATAATGTTATATTTTTGGTTCATTAGGAGGTTCATGTAGATACAACAAGGGGTAATTAATATAAGATATAGTCTGATATTAAGGACCATAATTATACAATTTAATATTAACTTCTTAATTGGTTGATATTCCTATTTAATATTGGAATTAATCTAAGTCATTAGTTTTGGTATTTGATGGAAATATCATATTTAAAAAGTTTTATATAAATTGATCATCTCTCTACCTAATTAGGGTTGCAATATTACAATATATTTTTCCATCAAAATTATCTGCGGCATAAGTTGAGGTTAATTGAGAGAAATCAATTTCAATCTCAAGTGTTAATCAAAGACTAATGCTATTTAATTCTTTTCGTTATTATGATGAATTTTACATCAAGTAAGTGTTTATGTTTTAATTTATACATAATGCATTATTTATTCAAGATCCTATAATGATGATAGTATTATGATAATGATTTGATTATGTTTTCTTAAAAATGTATTGCTTACATGTGATATCAGAGCAAAAGTTTTGAATAAATAATTTGTTTATATATTATGATCCTGTATAGATTAAGATGGATAATTATATTTTGCTTTTACCCTTATATTTTGACCGAATCAAAATTTTGAAGGACAATAATTTGAAGGGCGATAATTTGAAGGGCTTATGCATTCATGTTGTGTCTTGAAGATTTAGTTTTTTGATATAATTAAAAAAAATATTGAGGTTTTTCATGTTTTGGCCGTATAGTGGAAAGATTGAATATATAATGTATTATATATTCCTTTTACTAAATGATATAAATTTGACCGTATGTGGTTTTGAGTTTATTATTCTAATTAATAATCTTATAATTACGAAACTTTGCCCATGTTTATGTTCAGTAATTCTGCTTTTAACTTTAAGTTGTTTTGACCGAATAGTGTGGATAAACAAATTATTTAATTATATGATATTAAATATCAAATTAATTTATTAATCACCAAAGTGGCCAAATTAATTTCAATGTGTGGTCATATAATTTATGAAATTTTAAAGAATGTTATTATTTAAGTTATAAAATTTTATTAGTTGTTAGAAATTAAGTAAAGTTTGGATGACATTCTAATTATGAATATATATATATTGTTGTGTTTGCCCAAAGGAGACCTACAATATATATTTATGTGTATGATTATTTGAATTTGTTGATTTAGTGAGTATTTACCCAAAGGTAAATCGATATTCTATAACTAATAATTATAAAGTAGGAAATATAATATCCTCTTGTTAAATATATTATAAATATCCAAAGATACTGTGTATATTTGGTAAGGTTTATTTAATTACTTTATAAAGTTTGGATGACATTCTAATTATAATGATGATATATGTATATATTGTTGTGTTTGCCCAAAGGAAACCTACGGTATATATTTATGTGTATGATTATCTGAATTTGTTGATTTAGTGAGTATTTATGTATTTGCAGCCATTTCTCTACATTCACATACTTTTGTTATTACTGTCTTTAATGGTTTAAACTTTTCTGAATGGCGTGAGCAAGTCAATTTCCATTTAGGTATTTTAGAACTTGACGTAGCACTATTAGAGAAAAAGTCTGTTGACATTACTGGTACAAGCAATAAGGCTGGAAAGTTAAAATATAAAGCATGGGACATATTTAACAGATTAGCCTCATTTTCATGCAAATGACAATTGCCAAAAACATAAAGTTTAATTTTGTAGAAGAGCGCTTTTGATCCGCTGATAAGTCACTTGCAGGAACACTAATAGCTAAACTCACGATCATGAAGTATAATGAGTCGCGAAGTATGCAGCAACATATTTTTGAAATGACTAATATTGCAACAACACTTACGACCTTGAGTACGATTGTGGAATACTCCTCTTTGGTACAATTTATTTTGAACTCACTACTAGGATGACAGTAGGTACGGATTTTGAGGGTATCCACTCAATCCGAATCCGTTTAAACTCTAATAGGTAATCTCATTAGGATTTTAGGACTGACACGGGTAGAGGTCCTCAGGCACCTGCTACCCGATATATATATATATATAATTTATTTTATTGTAATTTATTGAATGTAATGATATAATTGATTATTTTTTATGTATTGTTGAATTAAAAATGTAATGAAAGTTGAGAATTTGAAATACAATTTTTCTATCATAATATAGAATATTTAAATTTTATTGTTTTAATGTTATTTTTATATGATTTGATAGAGTTATTTTAATTTAAATGTGTTAAATTTTTATTTTGTTTGTTTTATTTGATTTTGTAGTAATGTATAATAGATAGTTTGTATATTTTTATTTATTTTTAATTATTCATTTAGTTTGAATTTTATTTTACATTTTTAATGATAAACGGGTTTGAATAATTAAACGGATAATACTAACTGGGTTTGGAACTGGTATAGGTAAGTGTATATATAATCGGGTTTGGGTTCAGCATTTTTCGCATGTACCTTACCCATTGCCAGCCCTACTCACTACCTCCTGAGTATGGACCTTTCCAAATTAACTATAATACTATTACGGATAAGTAGAATGTTAATGAATTAACCAGTAAGCTTACTCAAGAGGAAACGAGACTAAAGGCACAAGGAGTTCATATAGTAAACCTAGTAGTTCAAGGAGCTGATAAAGTTTTCAAACCAAAATCCAAGAAATTTAAGAAAAAGGGACCTACTAAAGTTGCATAAGTCATTGATACTGATAATAAGGAAAATAGGACAGATAAATGTTACTTCTGTAAGAATGAAGGATATAATCAGAAAGATTGCTTAAAACGTAGAGCTTAGTTAGAAAATAAAGGTAAATCTAATATTTTTGTATGTTTCAAATCAAACTTATCTTAAGTTCCTTCTAATACTTGGTGGTTAGATTCTGGTGCCACTACTCATGCTTCCAATGTAATGTAGGGATTCCTTACATACTAGAGCATAAACTCAAATGAGAACTTTTTGTTCATGGGGAACCAAATGAAGGCTCCAATTGAAGGCATAGGCATTTATCATCTTGTTTTAGATACCGAACGTCATTTGGATCTATTACAAACTGTAACACTCTCTCATATAATATACTAATCCACTATACAAGGGAGTATTACCACTTAGTTGTTACTATTCTTACTATTATACTTCTTTTAGTCTTTAACTTTTTAATAAAATAATAATAATAATAATAATAATCATCATCATCATCATCATCATCATCCATGGCAACATAAAATTATAAACTATATATATGATATGTTCCATTCATAAACATGAGAACTAAATTATAATATTTGTAAACCAGGGTTAACACGCCCAACATAAAATATCCATACAAACCATAATCCGAAATACCATTTAAAATAAAATCCAATATTATCCCAAAATATATGATATGAAAAGAAATGCATGAATGTGAGCTGACTCTGATTTCTAATTGCTCTGACTGGCTCGACTTTTTCATGTCAACTCTATCTACGGCTCCTGACCTGTGTGCAGGAAACTCACACGCTAAGCTATCCAAGCTTAGTGGTATATATATTCATATAAATTCTATTATGCATATCATTTCGGCATATCATAATATCATATTATAACAAGTCTTACATAAACCAATTCATATCAATCATCATCATGATATCATGCCATATATCATACAAACAACACCCATAGCATACCTAGTAAGCGGAAGTTATTCATGTATTCATAAGAATAGTAATACAATTTCCTCTTTCTTATTTATTCATTTAATTTATCCAGTTACTTTATACTAGACTACCAGATACGAGTTGTGAATAGAGGTACTCTCGGAGCTAAAATCACTCTACCCACCTAATCATAACTATCTATATGTGAACCTGAGTTAAGAGCGCTCTTGGAGCTGAAGCCAACTTGACTCATAACTGTATAAAATAATTGCTAGCACAATGGGTTAAGGGCGCTTTCGGAGCTGAAGCCACCTTGCCCGATAAATAGCACATGAAACATTATACGATACCGTAACCACCCTTATTGGCATGACATCTATCCTATAGTCAGTCCTAATACGGATAAGGGTATTTTAGTCTTTTTTTAATAATCACATGAGCCATATTCTATGGTTAAAATAGCATTTCTATGATATCACATGGCAACATAAATATTGTAATATATTATCATTCATATCATCAAAATCCGTGTATTATCAAATACATGTCCTTTTATCTCATGTCATGTCATATCATATAGTACATATTGTCATTATCAATATATCCATGTTTTTTTCTCATATTACATTATAATAGGTTAGACATATGTATTCCATATCATCAAAACTAGCATCAATACCTCTCATACAAGCATGTATGTACCTTAGCATGTTGTAGTGTGCCATTATGGCGTTGGTGCCGCTGGCCTAGCACATTGTAGGGCTATGTAGGCCTGGGGTCGTATGACTCCCGACTGGGACTTTCTTTTCCAGACCAGGAAAGGCTCGACATCAGTAATATGAAACTTAGTTTTCACATGCCAACTCCAATTCTTTTAATTTCAAAGCACTATACAATATTCCAAAACACCATAGGTCATCCCATCAGTCCATATTATCATTTTAAATATTGCATAATCTATTTAAATCATTGAATTCCAATTTAACATGAAATATCATGTATAATCCATGCCTTTAATTCACACCATTCGGTCCAAACCATTCAGATCATTATTCATGGCATTTATCAGAGGCATAACATTCAAAAATACTTATTCACTAGTAATTATATAGCCAGAAAGCGAATAAATATGATTATATGTATAAACCTATAACAATGGAGCCGAAACCCTCACTATCAACATCTCTCACATGTTTTAATGTCCATTTCCATCTTCTGCCCCATTTCTTAGCAACAGACATACGAATCAAATGTCATAAATTGTTTTATACCTTCTATTCTACAGGAATCATTTCGAAACATTGGAAAAACCCTAAATAAATTATAATAATCGATCAAACCTAATATAAGAGTGTTAGAGAATGAGATACTTACTGAATCCCTTCTGAAAGTCAAGAACAGAGGTGAACAAATCTGATTCCAGGGGCTGTTTGGCTGATAACTTGTGTTCTTAATGAAAAACATTAAAAAACCTAATTAAATCCTTGATAAAGCAAATCCCAATTGTGTTTTTAGGTGTTAAATCATAAGGAAATCAAAGGGAAACGATGAGGAATGTTTTTGGGGAGTGTAGGATGATCAAAGAGCAGGTAGGTTTCTGATAGGTGTGGAATAGGGGCGAGTTTCGATCGGGACAACTAGTGTCGCGAGTGGGAAACCTTTCCCAAGCGGGATAAGGCTCTATCTACCAATATAGAAAAAATATGCCAAAAAAGGTCTATAATATATTCTTACTTTTAATTACAAAAATACCCCTTAAAATCCACATTATTTCTAGGCCCTAAATTGTGGGCATTACATAAACTCTTTATATACCTTCACTTTCTAGAAATTTAGTTTCTATATCGAAACTTGATGTTAATGGTTTTAGTTTTAAGACTGGGAATGGATGTTTCAATTTATTTAATAAAGACAATTCCTTTATTAGTTCTGGAATTCTTGTAGATGATTTATATAAATTGAAACTTGATGTTAATTTCCCTACTTCTCTTATATGTGTTCATCAAAACATTGGAATTAAGCGTAGTATAGCGAATGAAAACTTTGCCTTCTTGTGGCATAAATATTTAGGTCATATATCTAAAGAAAGATTACAAAGATTGGTGAAGAATGAGATTCTACCAAATCTAGATTTTACCGATTTTGATTTTTGTATGGATTATGTTAAGGGAAAGCAAACCAAACAAAATAAGAAATAGGCCACAAGAAGTACTCAACTTCTTGAAATAATACACACCGATATATGTGGACTTTTTGACACTCCATCTTTTAATGGAGAAAAATATTTTATCATCTTTATAGATGATTTTTCACGTTATGGATATGTCTATTTGCTTGATGAAAAATCTCAAGCTGTAAATGCACTTGATGTGTATGTCAAAGAAGTTGAAAGACAACTAGATAAAAAGTGAAAATAGTAATATCTGATAGAGGTGGTGAATATTATGGGGAATATGATGAATCAGGACAAAACCCAAGTCTATTTGCAAAATCCCTTGAAAGATGGCATATGTGCACAGTATACTATGCCAGGCACACCTCAAAAAAATGGTGTGGCAGAAAGGCAAAATAAAACATTAATAGATATGGTTAGGAGTATGATGAGTAATTCCTCATTACCCAAATCTTTGTGGATACATGCACTAAAAACTGCAATATATTTGCTAAATAGGATTCCTAGTAAAGCAGTTCCTAAAACTCCTTTTGAGTTATAAACTGGAAGGAAACTTAGTTTAAGACACCTGCATATTTGGGGTTGTCCAGCAGAAGCACGAGTATATAATCCACATAAAAAGAAATTGAATTCTTGAACTGTCAGTGATTACTTTATTGGTTACCCAGATGAATCTGAAGGGTATAGGTTTTACTATCCAAACCATAGTTCTAAAATTATTGAGACAGGTAATGCCAGATTTATTGAGAATGGTGAAGTTAGTGGGAGTACTAATAAACAGACTGTGGATATTAATGAAATAATGGTTGATGTTCTATTACCCATAAATGTACATCCACAATATTTCCAAATATTGTTCTAGAATAGCTAGAACAAAACAATGTTGAACAATATTTGAATGAAGAAGTACCCCATGAAGAACCTAACTTACCATCAATTGACAAAAATGAATCACATGGAATATCCTTAAATAAATCTATAAGGGTGAGAAGACCAGCTATTTTGGATGATTATATGGTTTATTTGCATGAGTCAAATTTTGATTGTGGCATTGATGAAGATCCTGTTTCGTTTTTATAGGCCATTAACAGTGATAAGTCTGATAAATGGATTGATGTTATGAAAGAAGAGTTAAAATCAATGGCTGAAAACAATGTCTGGGAACTTGTCGAATTGCTAGAAGGTTCTAAGCGAGTTGGATATAAATGGGCCTATAAGACTAAATTTGACTTAAGTGGCAATATCAAACTATATAAAGCTAGACTTATTGCTAAAGGTTATACTCAGAAGATGACATTGATTATAAAGAGACTTTTTCATTTGTTTCAAAGAAAGATTCATTAAGAATAATTATGGCTTTAGTAGCTCAGTATGATTTAGAGCTACATCAAATGGATGTGAAAACAGCCTTTCTTAATAGTAATTTAGAGGAGGAAGTATATATAGATCAACCTGAAGGTTTTTCCATAGAAGGAAAGAATCATATGGTGTATAAACTAAACAAATCAATATATGGACTTAAACAAGCTTTCAGGCAATGGTATCTTAAGTTCAATGATACTATCACATCTTTCGGATTTAATGAAAACACTGTTGATCGGTGCATCTATCGAAAAATTAGTAGGAGTAAGTTTATATTTTTAGTTTTATATATTGATGATATTCTACTTGCTGCTAATGATTTAAGTATCTTGTATGAGACTAAAGATTTTCTCTCTAAGAATTTTGAGATAAAAGATATAAGAGAGGCTTGCTATGTTATTGAAATTTCAAAATTTAGAAATAGATCACAAGAATTATTGGGATTGTCTCAAAAAGGTTACATCGACAAAGTTCTTAAGAGATTTAATATGAATAATTGTTCAGCAAATATTGTTCAAATACAAAAAGGGGACAAATTTGGTCTTATGCAATGTGCTAAGAATGATGTGTAATGTAAACAAATGAAATATATTCCCTATTCTTTTGTTGTGGGCAGTCTAAAGTATTTGTAAACTTGCATAAGACCTGATAGCTTCGCAGTTGGAATACTGGGCCGATATCAAAGTAATTCTGGTATTGACTATTGGAAAGCTGCAAAGAAAGTATTGAGATATCTTCAAGGAACTAAGGATTATATGCTCACATTTAGGAAATCTGATCAGTTAGAAGTGAATGGATATTCAGATTTAGATTTTGCTTGATGCATTGACAGTAGAAAGTCAATATTTGGCTATTTGTTCTGTTATCAGAAGGGGCAGTCTCATGGAAAAGTGTCAAACAATATGTCATTGCAGCATCCACCATGAAAGCAAAGTTTATAGCTTGCTATAAAGCTACGATTCATGCATTATGATTGCAGAACTTTATTTTAGGACTTGGGGTTATCGACACCATTACCAAGCTGCTAAAAATTAATTGTGATAATTCTGCAACAGTCTTCTTCTCTAAAAATGACAAATATTCCAAAGGTACTAAACATATGGAATTAAAGTATTTTTCTGTTAAGGAGGAGGTTTAGAAACATGGAGTGTGCATTGAATATATTAGAACAGATCTCATGATTGCAGATCCTTTAACTAAAGACTTAAAACCAAAGACATTTAAAGGACATGCACATAGGATATGTCTTGGTTGTATTAATAATTGATTATGATGATGTTATAACACTTCTGAGCTCATCAATGTTATATGTTTATGATTTTACCAAATTTCCTTGTTCCTTGTGCTTGTATACAATTAATGTTTTTGAATAAGAAATTATTATATCTTTAAGACAATTAAGTGAACATTATGTTATTTATATGTAGCTTATGTGACCTAACATGATAAGTTACTAGTGCAATAGCATATGAAAGGAAGTATGCAATTTCAAAGTGTATGATTGCCATAACTCTCACTCTATGATTTATTATATTGAGGTTAATTATGATGAAAATGACGTTAAGAAATTTATTTATGCACGACTATTAAATATTAATATTATGAATTATCGGATCAAGTGGGAGAATGTAAGATATGGTTCGATATTAAGGACCATAATTAGGCAATTTAATATTAACTTCTTAATTAGTTAATATTCCTATTTGGTATAGATTCCTATTTAATAGTGGAATTAATCTAAGCCATTGATTTTGGTATTTAATGGAAATATCATATTTAAAGAGTTCTATATAAATTGGTCATCTCTTCAGCTAATTAGGATTGCAATATTACAATATATTTTTTCATTAAAGTTGTCTGCAGTATAAAGTTGAGGTTAAGGGAGAGAAATCAATTTCAATCTCAAGTGTCAATCAAAGGCTAACGTTATTTAATTCTCTTCATTATTATAATGAATTTCGCATTAAGTAAGTATTTATATTTTAATTTATATATAATAAATTATTTATTCAAGATTCTATAATATTGATAGTATTATGATAATGATTTAATTATGTCTTTTTAAAAATTTATTGCTTACAATTATTTCATTACCCATATTATAAAGTATTAAATTCAATTAATATTGATGAATGATAATGAAAATATTCAAATTCAAGATTTTTTTTTAATTCTTACAAATACAAATATCAATTAAGCCATTTTAATTGAGATGACACTGTAATAATTTTATATTGATACCATATAAGCCACCTTTGTGACAATGTTTATGAATAGGGTTTTTTTTTTTTCATTAGAATTAATTTTAAAGTGTCATAATTCATTACGTTAGTTGATCTCATTGGTTAATTTCCCTCAAAAGGCAAAAACTGTTGCCTGAACAAACCAAGTGTGGTGGAAAATATCTTCAAGGAAGAAAATTAAGTGTCAATATTATTCTAATTTATTATAGGGTTGGAAAAAGCAAATTAAAAAAAGTTTGCTGTATCGAGAAGCTCGTGAACAGATGAAGCAATAAAAAATCAAATCAAAGGGTATTACCTAATTTTGAAAATGAAAACATTAATTAATTCACCTAATAACATAATAATAGTGTAAAAATAAACTAATTGATTGAAAATTATAAGTCACAATCACCACTATCAAGTGTGTTAAGATATTAAAATCAAGATAGAAATATCCAAGCTTTTTTTGGCTGATGAGCAAATGGCTGGAGATAGCTGTTTGCCTGATGTATTACGAATAAAAGTTTGTTCATAAATTATTAATTAATTATTTGCTAATATCCATTATGTATCATTAATTCAAAACATACCCATCTTGAAATTATAATTAATTAATTAATTAATTAATTATAATAAAAGAAGCAACGCATGTAGACTGTATATAGTTGTTGGAAAGGTTGAACTATATAAGCAAATCAAGATATTATATACTTATATTATAATTATGCGTGTAGAATGTGTGAATGTAGTGAATAATTCAAACACGCTTTCAAAAGACAAGAGCTATCTATCATGAATATGAAAGCAGCCTAGCTTGAAGTTTGATTAATTGAATTATTTTTCTTATTAATTTCCAACAAATCACTCCAAAAAGTATAAAATATCTAACAAATTATTTCAACAATTATTTGAATAAATATAGGATATTAAATGATTCTTGAGAGCATAATTAAATTTATATGTATTATACCTATTATTTAACTTTAAGAAACTCAAATATTATAAACACCGACATGTATTCTTTCAACATGATAATAACTACTAATATCATGATACATATCAAACATACTAACTTTTGAATAAATAAATCTTGGACCTAACTCATCTCAAAAGTTAGTTTAAATTAGGAAGAATGTTCAAGTTATTATAAGCAGTATATATATTTTTTAGTTAGTCGATGTGAAATATTTCAATACTGAATTTTAAAGAAATAGACATTTGTAGATGGCTCAACCGGTAGCTCTTGTGTTGAATAAATAGAATTCAGGCCTAACTCATCACAAATGCTATCTTAAAGGAGGAGACGTTTCAAGTCATTATATTATATTATATTATATTATATATATATATATATTAATCGATGTGGGATATCTAAACATTAATAAATTAATTTAAAGAAAAAATTTTAAGAATCTAATCACCAATGGACTAGCCTCAAAACTTTGTTTTTATTTCCTTTTTTAATATTTTATGTTAAAAATCTCAGCTTCATTTTCATTGTTTTGATACAAGATTTTTTATTTTATTAAGTCAAAAAATTTGTTATTAACTCAAACTCATTTATTTTATCAAATATTACACTTCACATAAGCAAACATAGTTTGTCCAAATTAAAAATAGGGAAAACAAAATCTCATCTGCTGATATAAAAAATAGTTGAATTGAGCTAGAATTGAACCGGAATTTATAATATTGAGGGCTAATTGAATGAAAAAAAAACCAACAAACATATATATGTATATGCATGTGCATGCCACATGCCAGTGTCTGTAGGTTTCAGACACATGTTTTAGGGAGGGGAGCTCTAATTTAAAGCTTCCACTTTCTATTTCTACAACTAGAATTTGAGTTATAAATTTGTTTTGTGGTAATTTATGAAAAAAAAAATAAAGAATTGGTGCCTCCTAAACTAATAATAATAATCTTTGTTTATTGGTGGCAAATAGAAGTGTAATTATTCTCAAATTGGCCCCAAATAATGAAGCTTAAGTGGCACTTAAAGCAATTGATGCTTAATTAACTTGAGATATTAACATCATTAGAATTTGTAATTACTTGGAGATGTATAATTGATACCCAAAAAGGATACTCAACCACTCCAAGAGTTTAGATAAGATTTATTAAGGTCTGGTTTATATCTCCACAGATAGATAAAAAGATGTACAATATATTCAAAAATAAAATAAATTAGATATATTTCTTTAGTAAAGCAAAAATGGGTTCCACAGGAAATTAAAATCAAAGACTGACTTAATTAGGTTACATAAATTAATTTTCTCTGGTTTGCTTGCTTTGACTGTTGAGGTTGTCCGACATCATTATTTAATATACCTGAGAAGAAAAGAATTAAGGTTGCTAATGGAGATTTGTCAAAAGCCTATTTGTTACTCTGTCCCATTTTCAACGCTGACCAACTC
>CATIWF010039968.1:0-25471 GCA_949630135.1 Balakata baccata | reverse complement strand
GTGTGGATCCACACGGCTAGGCCACTGACACGCCCGTGTGGATCCACACGGTCGTGTCGTTGTGCCTGCAGGAGAGTAAGGCAGATCCACATGGTCGTGTGGATTTTGTTCCAAAATGAACTTTTGAGTTTTATGTCTTTTGGAATGACAATTTCTGATATTTCAAAAATTAATTTCACCATTATTTGAGAGTTACAAAAACATTATTAGCAGCTTTTAAATGAAATTAATTACAATTAATCTATTGTCTCCTCCATCTAGTATAAATAGGTGGTTTAGGCTTGAATTTTCAAGTTGTTAAAAATAGCATACTTTGATTATTTATTTATTTCTTTCTTCTCCTTCTTCTTCTCAAATGATAGAGGTTGTGCTAAAGCAAAGTTCGCTGTAAGTAGGTGTTGTGTGTTCAACAACTACTTGGAATCTGTTGTATCCTGGGAGACAAACGCTGGTTACCCTAAACACCCGTGTAGGAGGCGAATTTGTCTTAAAGAAACTGTGTGCTACACAGACCTCAGATTGGTTTTCCATTTTCTACTATTTTTGAATATTGAATTAATAATTCTCCTACTCTATTTTCTTGTATTTGTTTCTAACACTTTTTACGTAAATATGTTAAAAACAAAAAATTACATAAATATGTTAAACCAAAATATATTTTCCTATTTATGTCATTTTATGCTAGGAGGAGGGGTAGAGAGGTTAGACTCACACAAAACACTATTTAGGGTAGCGATCATTGTTCGACAGTATGATCGCAACTAAAAGTAACTATTATACATTGACAACAATACTAGCATAACATTTTAAAAAAGGTGAAAAACTAAAAAAAACGCTAGAATGGGATTTGTACCAAAAGCGCTTGTCTGACTAGCTATTTATGCCCATCTGTGACTTCTTTTTTTGTATGGATGGACACCCAAAATTGCTAGTGTCAATAGCGATTTTGGTATAGCCATATCTCCTACAGCAAACTAGGTCACCCCTCCATTTTTCTTTCGATATTCAAATATATTAACTTATGTTAATTTATGGTAATTAATTACTTTATAATTAAATAATAAATTACCCCGTTATTTTTAGTATTTCCTAAATAACAAAATTTTAATTAATTAATATAATTAATTATATCATAATTAAATCATTGTTAGAATTTTCTAAAAGTTATCGATTAATTTTAATTAATTAATTAATGACATAATTTTTATTACAAAATTATTTTTTAAAGAAAATTTTCAACACAATTTTTTTATAATTTTAAATTCAAAAGTATATAGCAATGAAATTAGCGTAAAATTTAATTAATATAAGAAAAAAGTTAATAGCATAAAAATATAATATTAGTACAAACAAAAAAAATATCAATGTCCTCCAATATGCCCCCTGTACTACAAGACAAGTGGTCTTTTATTACTTCTAGATTGTTGCCTTCTGAATATTGTTCATATTAGAGTCAACCTCTTTATCTATGTTATTTGCTTCTTTTGCAGTAGAATGACTCTCAGATAGCGTATTTCAAAATGACATACCATTATGTATATAATGGTGTAAGCTATAGAAAAACAAAGTAAGATAGTTGACAAGAAAAATCTGTATAATATCATTTATATACGGTTCCAAAATGACCTACAATATGTATAAATCATTAGTCAATAATGTTATATTTTAATAAAAACAAGAGATATGTATGTATATATTTAGATAGAGATAGAGTGATAGTCAAACATGTATTTTGTAGTTTTAAGAATATGGGTGGATACTTAGTAATGTGTATAGTGTTCCACTTCTAAAAATTTATTAAACATATAAATTTTGTATTAAAGAAATAAGTTTTGTACTAATTTCTTTAAAAAATAAATTTTTAATAAAAATAATGCATTAACTAATTAATTAAAATTAACCGATAACTTTTAGAAAATTCTAACAATGATTTAATTATAATATAATTAATTATTAATTAATTAAATTTTTGTTATTTAGGAAACACTAAAAAAAATGGGGTAATTTATTATTTAATTATAAACTGATTAATTACCATAAATTAATGTATTTGAATATTGAAGGAAAAATGGAGGGGTGACATAGTTTGCTATGGGATATATGGCTATACCAAAATCGCTAATGACATTAGCGACTTTAGATATCCATCCATGTAAAAAAAAAATCACATGTGGACATAAATATCCAGTTAGATTAGCGCTTTTATTGCAAATTGCCACTCTAACTGACATTTTTTGTTAAGTTTTTTCACCTTTTTCAAAATATTATTATGATATTATTGCCAATGTATAATCGTTACTTTTAGTAGTGACGATACTGTAGAATAATGATCGCTACTCAAAGTAGTGTTTTGTGTGAGTTTGACATCTTCATTCCTCCACCTAATATAAAAAGGAAAATATGTTTTGATTTAGCATATTTATGCAAGTTTTTATTTTTTTTAACATATTTATGTAAAAAGCCCAGTTATTCACTCACATGAGCCATTAACCTATTTTTTTTATATTCATTTGGAGGCCCAATAAAACACAACAGGAATATCTATACCATTATATTCACTGTAGAAGTGATAATTTTCCATCTAAAACTAATGAATAGTAGTAAGAAAATTCGAACTCGAAATTTTTCGCGAACGAAAATAGCTATTTAACCACTTCTTTATTAAAATAAAAATAAAATTAATTTATTTTAAAATATATCTTTATATTATAAGTTATTCGAGTTTTTATAGAAATTGTTGCAAAAAAAAATTATATATTTATATATCAACCACCAACAATCAGTTAATTAATTGAGTTTAATAAAGTACATAATTAGAATCTTATCTGAAATGCGAGAATAATAATAATTGACTAAGCCATGCGCAAATAATAAGATGAACTTCTATCTAGCACTGTGGACCAGGGATCCCTTGCACATACGTGCTCCTACTCGCTGAAGTGTACGCGTTTATTTTTTTGTCCAATTTCATTTTTAGCTTCAGTTTTTAAAATTTTAATTTTTTATAATTTTAAACGAACTTGTAGTTTTTAATTTTTTTGTAATTTAATTTTTGGTAATTGTGCATAGAATTTCATCAATTGAATTGTATATCTTCATTTATTATAGAGCAAAGATCCATCGTAATTTTTACATATTGTATCAATAAGTGTTAATAAATTCATTGAAGTTTTAATAAACCTATATTATATAATTAATGAACTTATAATTAACAAACGTTAATGAACCTATAATCGACAATTAATGAACTTTATGTATTTTAATATGATTAAGTTGAGTGTTAAGGGAAAGTAACGAACATGCTATTAAAGTTTAATGAATATGTAGTTAATACTCGATGAATATCTAATTAACCTGAGTTTTAAATAAAAAATAATCCACATGTTACTCTAGTGTAATGAACTGAACCTATATTGTATAATTAATGACATGTAATTAACAATGAATAAATCTGTAGTGAACATTTAATGAATATATATATAAGAATCAATGAACCTTATGTATTTTAATATGATCAAGTTGAGTATTAAAGGAAAAGTAATTGCATGTTACTCAAGTTTAATGAATACATAATTAACAATCAATGAACATTTACCTAACTTAAGCTTTAAATAAAAAGTAATGAATCTGCCACTAAAGTTTAATTAATTTGTATTGTATAATTAATGAACATGTAATTAACAATTATTAATGAACATACAATTAACAATTAACCGGAGTTAACGCTTAATGAACTTGCACCTTAGAATCAATGAACCTTAGACATTTTAATATGATTTGAGTATTAAGAGAAAAGTAATAAACCTAATATAATGAATCGGTAAATGGACTTATAATTAACACTCTATGAACCTTCATTTAACCTGAGTTTTAAATAAAAAGTAATGAATTTGGCACTAAAATTTAATAAACTTGTATTTACTATATAATGAACATATTGTAGTTAACAAATGAACCTATGTATAACTAAAAAGAAATTTGTAAATATTACAAAATTGGCACCGTATTGTAATAATTGTGATAGTTATGTAAATTTATTTTATTTTATAAAATTGCTTTAGCATTTTTTTTTTTTTTGCTAAATAAAAATTTTCACTTATAATGGAACTACTAATCTATATTACTATATGGATAGGATCTATGGCATAACAATTGCTAAGCCGTGCCGTGCCCATTCCCTAATTCTAAACGGGCCGGGCCGAAGCCTTTAGGTGTTTCAACCTATAAGGAGGTTGGTTGGGCCAGATCGGCCACAGGAGCACTCCGGGATATAAACCAGGGCGACGGTGTCGAGCATACGACGAACCGTAAGAGCATTATTGTCCATATAAGTTTGCTCGTCCTAGCACCGCGTCACGCAGATCTCGAAATCGTTTTTCTCTGTGTTAAAGCGCTCTCGCATCTCCTTCTACTTTGAGTCTCTGACTAATCGATCGAACCGGAGTAAGGCCCGTGTTGGACCAGGGTCAGCCATGGGAGTGCCAGCTTTTTACAGGTGGCTCGCGGACCGTTACCCACTCGCAATTGTCGACGTGATCGAAGAGGAGCCTAAGGAGGGGAGCAGTGGCGTCCTCATACCTGCCGACGTCTCTAAACCTAACCCTAATGGCTTCGAGTTTGATAATTTGTACTTGGATATGAACAGCATAATTCACCCTTGTTTCCATCCGGAGGGGAAGGTATGCTAACTGAGCCTACTGCATATCTAATTAGTTTGCTATGTTTGAATTTCATTTGGTTTATTAATTTTGGGATCATGGATAGATTCAGACGGGCTTTAATTAATCAATGTTTGGAAGACGGGACTAGTGAGTGTCTATGTTTCTAGTTATTTTAGGTTGCTGTGCTGGTACATGTGGAATGCGATTTTCTTTATTTATTTTAGTTTACGTTAAATTCAACTGGCTGTTGTATTTATGAGTTAATCGTCGTTCCTTTCCTGTGTGGTTTCGTTTGACGATATTCTTTCTGGAGATTGCGATTTTGACCAGGTTATATGACTGTGAATTACAAGCCTAGTCGTATGATCATCTTTAAGTATAGATGAACAGAATGGTGATTATGTGATTATTTCCGTGCCAAAGGGAATTTGGAATTCAACTATAACTGTTCTTCCAGATCTTTTAAAATTAAATGTCATTGAGATTGGTATTGCTTAGTATTGGTATATCCTCATTCAAGCATTTTTTAGCTGTGGATATCTTTATGAAGAAAACAGGTGAAAGTTTTAGATTCTTGATGAGCAAATTATAATTTTAGTGTGTAGAAAACTAGAAGTTGTAATTTTGTTCTAGATTTGGTTGTAAATGAGCTTAGGATTGGCTTTAATGTGGCATCATAGTGTTACACATCTAGTAGAAGTGCTTTTGCGCTCCTTGTAGGGCTTCATACCTTGTAGATCTGTTCACATAAATTGTTTGGAGCTTATTATATTACAATGAAAATAGCTGATGGTGTATAGCTCTCTGTTATTACAGCCTGCCCCTCCTACTTATGATGATGTTTTCAAATCAATATTTGATTACATTGATCATCTATTTTCATTGGTTCGCCCACGGAAGCTTTTATTTATGGCAATCGGTAAACTTCATTCTGAATTTTTCTTCAGTTTTTTTCCACTTAAATTGGCAGCAATGTCAACTTAGAATTTTGTAGATGGTGTTGCACCTAGAGCTAAAATGAATCAACAACGGTCCCGGCGGTTTAGAGCTGCAAAAAGTGCAGCTGAAGCAGTAAGTTTTCTCTCATGATAGTTTGAATGGCCTGTTCTTTTGTTAAAGTCGTTATTTAACAGCGCTGCCCTGCCATTTCTTTTACGTCATAGGAAGCTGAGGAAGAAAGATTGAGAAAGGAATTTGAGGCTGAGGGGAAGCTCTTGTTTCCTAAAGAAAAACCTGAGACATCCGACTCTAATGTCATCACTCCTGGCACACAATTTATGGTTGTGCTATCCAACGCACTTCAATATTATATACAGATGAGATTGAACCGCAACCAAGGCTGGCGACACATAAAGGTGTGATAGGTGTTATCCTTTCCTCAGTTGGTTTGTTCCTCAATTGGATCATTCCTTGCCTTTGGAGTAATTCCTTTTGTATTTTCTTTTTCATATATGTCTGGAATTCAGGACACTTTGTGTCTGTAAATTTATTTATGGGGCTGCATTCGGTGATTATTTGAAGGTTATTCTTTCTGATGCCAACGTCCCTGGTGAGGGAGAGCACAAAATTATGTCATACATCAGATTACAACGTAACATTCCTGGTTTCAATCCAAACACACGGCATTGTTTGTATGGTTTGGTGAGTCTTTCTTTTTTAAATAAATAATAATTGCTTTAGGTATCTCTTGATCATGCTTATTTTTTTGGCATTGCTTGTATTGTTTTCCTAATAAAGGATCTGGTTGATCATAATCAGGATGCAGATTTGATTATGCTGTCTTTAGCGACTCATGAGATTCACTTTTCGATACTGAGAGAGGTTAGTGGCTTATCTGTTATAAATAGCGTCATGATCCCAACTAATTTGTGTTTGGTAGCCAGAAACCAAAAAAAAAAAAAAAATCCATACATTTTTAGTAATTTGCAACCTGATCTTCTTCCAATTTCATTCACTTTGTTAGAATTTTCTCCATGACATTGAATTAGCTTTAGAATATAAGCTCTTTCCCTTGTTCTTTTTCCTTGGGCAATTTCTAACACTTTGCTTCCATTCTCTTCTCACCACTCCTTGTTCATTCAATATAGAAACTTTTTAGCACATGCCCCTTCAGCCAATTTTTTCATGACATGGATAAATTGCAACTAATGAAACTGGACTGAATTGCTAAAATTCAAACAAGTGATTATGCTAATTTGCAAAACTTTTTCCTTTTCTTTTTATTCTGCTGTTATGCTACTAGTTTAGTGCTCATGATTGATCTGGAATCTTTATTTGAACTGGCTATCAGATGGTCACGTTTCCTGGGCAACAAGAGAAGTGCTTTATTTGTGGTCAAACTGGTCATTTTGCCGCTGACTGTCGTGGTAAGCCAGGAGATGATGCTATGACAGATGATACCTCAATTTACAAGAAGAAATATCAGGTTGTAGAATGTGCACCTGAGTTGTATTCTTTTGCATCTTTCTTCTGATATTCTTTAATTGAGTAAATTTTTCTTCTGACAGTTCCTCTACATATGTTTTCTTCTGACAGTTCCTCCACATATGGGTTTTGCGGGAATATTTACAATATGAACTAGATATTCCTAACTCTCCATTTGCAATCAACTTCGAGAGAATAGTGGATGATTTTGTATTCCTATGTTTCTTTGTTGGCAATGACTTTCTTCCACATATGCCAACACTGGAAATTAGGGAGGTATGATAGCTGCTGGGATTTATTACTTTAATGTGTTTTGGGTTCTGAGCCACTTTTTGTATTTCTTAAATTTTTTTGAAGTGCCATAATATTGGTTTCCTGTGTCTTGATGGTTTATGTTTTATTTAGCAATCTCTTCTCTTCCAATGCCTCTGTATTGCTGCTTTCCTCCTTTATAATGCTTATTTTTCTCTCCCACCGCAGGGTGCTATAATTTTATTGATGAACGTCTACAGAAGGGAGTTCACTACAATGGGTGGTTATCTTACTGATGCGGGTGAGGTAATTTTTCTTTTTTATTATAATTGCAGTCCATTTTGTGTTTTCTTCTTTTGTTCTTGTAGAATCTTTCTCATTCCTAAAGTTTGTTCTGTGCAACACCAATTTTTGTTGTTTCTGTGGTGTTTATTTTTCCAGGGTTTAAGAGCATATGATTTTAGATTGGGATCATTGCTATGTTCAAATGATTATACTGATGTCAATAAGTTTTCATGTACAGGTTAATCTAGATAGAGTAGAACACTTTATCAAGTCTGTTGCTGTCTACGAAGAGCAAATCTTTCAGAAAAGGACTCGTATACAGCAGGTTCTTTCATTTGTTTCATGTTTTTGTTATTCTCTGATAATAACAGCGATTAGACTGATATGTGATTTCTTAATGAAACTAAAAATATAAGTTTGTTTTTATATTTCCATCATATATTGACATTTTTTTGTTTCATATTAGTTACAAATATTTGTAACAACTAACAATATATTAAAAATTAAACTCAATTTCAGTGTAATTTTAGTTGTAAAATTTTTCCTATTTTCATTGTACAATCAAAAGCAATCATACTCTTATTATTTTAACAAAAACACTACTTATCATGGAATTGGTTCATCATTTTAAAGAAAAGGATTTTATTTCTTTTATGTTTTTTCATCATTTCAAATAAGAAGATAAGAAAGTTGAGGATTTTTTCCCCACTGATGCCATGGTTTAACGACTAAAAATTTCCAAGATGGATTATTTTATGAAGTGAAGCTAATTCTTAATTGAATATGTATAAATATGTGGTTTTTAGATGAACTATACTTCATAAAGTGATAAGCTCAATTTATGATCCTTTGCTGGATTGAAAGATTCCTAAATCAACAATAAAATGTTTACAAAGTTGTCTCCATTCTTTATGAAAATAAAAAAGTATGGATCAATCAAAATGCTATTAAATAGTATGAAAGCTTTCATGTTGTCCATTTTAGCAATGGTTTCATATACCACATGTCAGATGCATTGATCTTCTAAATGAGCCCCTTAAAAACAGTTAAAGTGACTGTGGAAAAAGTAAGCATTTTAGTATATATAACAATATAAAGTCATTTGAACCAAAAATTGAAAAAAAAAAAAAAAAAGAAACAACGTACTGTCTTTGTTGCAGGCTCTTTTTTGTTCCATCTATTTTTGATACTCCCTTTGTTCCATGAAGATAGGTCTTCTTCATTTGTCATAGATTATAGGCTATTTTCTTTTGATTGGTTAATTATCTGTTGTGCCCCTATTTAATGTGCCTTATTTTCAACAAATGTGAATTATCATTTCTTAGTTTTTCAATATGCACCTAACTGATATGGGGGTATATTAGGAAAAATGTATGGTTTCTAACAAATTAACTAAATTTTCTTAATGTATGTGAAAATAGAAGCAATTTTATCTTTTTGGGATGAAAGGAGCAAATCTGAGTACTTCTTTTTTATACTTATGTGGGGCATTCGTTTTCAGGCTATTGAGAATAATGAGGAGATGAAACTCAAAGCTAGAAAAGAGTCTTCGGAAGAGATACAGGCACCAGTTATAGACAAGGTGTGTGGTAATAACTTGCAATACATGATGCATGCGCCATGTGGATACATACTTTTCTCATGAGGCTAGATTTTTGTTGAAAATGATATTGAATTTTATGACTGATAAACCTGGAAGTTGTTTAGTTCCAGCAGCCACTCTAGTCTCTACACATATCATGCATGCAGTTCTTAATACCCGCTTTTAGAATGTTTTTAAAATGGGCAACATGTCTATTACCCCAAACTGAACTGTCATAAGCTGACAGATGAATTAAAAAGTTATTTGTTAAATTCCTTCATATTTTGTCATCAATGAACAATATGGGAGTTCTATTTTTCTTCTTAATCTCTTGAACTACTTGGAAAGCTTTTCCATTAGAGTTATGTCTTCATTCAATAGCAAACTATACTAGTGCATTTATTTTTCAAACTCTGTCAAAATGATATATCTGAATGAACAATATGGTTTTGCTCATTACATTGGAGTTGCCTTTAAATGTATCTAAGGGATCCTCTTCCTGTCTTAATTTATGATCCTCAATCAAGTGGGAGAGCCAAGAACAAGGCTGGCCATCAAAATTGCAGTCTTTTTGGGAGGTTATCATTTTGCATTTACATTTTCACTATATTGAAAGTTGTTTAAATTCTTCTGTTTTCAGGTCAAACTAGGGGAGCCTGGTTACAGAGAAAGGTACTATGCTGAAAAATTTGGTTTATCAGATCCAGATGAAACTGAAAATGTTAGAAAGGATGTGGTAAGTTAGATCACTTGCTTTACATGGATGGTTGCCACTTGTAGTCATTTGCAGCTTACGATGGATTTGGTATTATATCTGTGTAAAATGGGTTTTGCTTAACCCGTCTTCTCAAAATCTTAAAAAAAAAGTGTTTGCGCGTGTAGTCTATACATTCTCACATGAAGCTTTAAACTTGGGCATTAATATCAATGATATCTATCATGGTCATATATGCATATAGAGCATCCCATAAATGCATTTTTTTTATTTCTATTTTACATAGAACCAAACCAACAGAAAGAAAAATGTGGAGCAGTTAATCTCAGAATGACTGTCGAATGCTACTTTCACCTTCTATCCATCAGTTATCCCACTGAAGGCTTAATTTTTGACAATGCTCATTTCACCATAGTCCTCTTTATGATTTTTCTTTTCAATTTGCCATTTAGAAAGTATTTAAACATTTTTTCTCTATTTAGTTATTCAAGCATGACTGATTTTGTGAGGCTTGTAAAACTAAAATTTCTGAAGTGAATTTTATTTCTATATTTTTCTTCAGTTCAAAGAAATTAAATTTCCAAATGCATCATGATATATTGGGGGTAGAATATTTTCAGGAGGAATTGAATCATAACATGTTTCACCTGAGGCTCCACCAGGATTTTCATTTTGTTTTTCTTGGGCTGAAGGAAAACTCAATTATGAATCCCATTTGGTTTATGTGCCCATGATTATGAAGGCCTTGATGAGTTAGGAAATCAGAGAGAGAGAGAGAGAGAGAGAGAGAGGCTGGGATGGAAAAGTGTGTTATTTGTTGTTCCGGGAATCTCCAATGCTCAATGTTTTGTCATGTTTCCTTTCCTATTTTTGGTTTTTTTTTTTTTTTGGTATTAAAGCTCAAGTAATAGTGCAACATATTGAACAGTTGATTATTGTTTGGTACAGGTTTTGAAGTATGTGGAAGGTTTGTGTTGGGTTTGCCGCTATTATTACCAAGGCGTTTGCTCTTGGCAATGGTCAGTTTGATTTTTACTATGTAATCACATAGTTTTTCTTTTCTTATACTTATTTCTATTCTGTTTAAATAAATTTTCTAATAGGATCCAAAATAATGCATTTGTTCGAGCATGTATTCATTTATAGTTCATGTATAAGTTATTGGGTCTATGTTTTCAGCATTTTATTTTTGAAGTATTTGCATAGTTGTTAAAGGCGCGCCCGAGGGGCAAGGCTCACCAGGCTTCAGGTTCAGCGCCTTGAAAACCCAAAGGTGGGCGCCTTGGTGTGCTTTGAGCCTAGGCATGCATTTATGACATTAATTAAACATTTGTTTTTTTTTGTTTTTAGTGTGGGGAAATCTAAACTATTGATTATAAATTGAAAAAAATTTTTGCTATGTCTTACCACACCTAATTATTTCCAAAACAAACAATAAAAATGAAAAAAAGGGGTTAGGGCAAAGAAAACATTTGTTCTAGTTTCCACAAAGACAATTTGAATAACACAATTTAGACACAAGACTAATTGTGTTTTGCTATGATAATTCATAATTGATAAGTGTTAGAACTTGTTAAATCCAATATTAGTAAGCATAGGATCCTTGTATGTTTAGTAAGTTTATGAGCCGTCTGTTGATATCATGCTATTTTTAACCTAGTTTAAGCTGGTTCTGTCTTCTATTTGTTTCAGGTTTTATCCATACCATTATGCTCCATTTGCTTCTGATCTCAAGGATCTTACCGAGTTGGAAATAACTTTCTTTCTGGGAGAACCATTCAAACCTTTTGATCAACTAATGGGAACCCTACCTGTTGCGAGGTCCTTTTTGATGACCCTCTCATTATTATTACTGTTTTGCTTTAAATTGAGCTTCAATTTCTATTTGTCAGCTTCTTTGTTTTTTGTGCTGACTAGCTTTGGGGCGTGATACAGTTCTAATGCTTTGCCAGAAGAATATAAGAAATTGATGACAGATCCAACATCACCAATATCTAAATTCTTCCCTGCTGGTAAAATTGTTTGATAATATGATGTATTAACTTGTGGAGAGTTTTATCACCTTTGCTAGATTTCTTATCTCTTTAAATTTTGACAGATTTTGAGATTGACATGAATGGAAAACGCTTTTCCTGGCAGGTTAGCTCTTATTTACCCCTTGCTATTAAGAATATTATTCTTGTTTGTCGTCAACTAACAGGTTGTCTTACGTTTTTTTGTTGGGAGCCAGGGAATTGCCAAGTTGCCATTCGTTGATCAAAGGAAATTGCTTGCCCAAACAAAGAAACTTGAAAGCACTTTAACGGTCTGAATTCGTTGAATGATTTATTTTTCATTTATTTTATTGGATGCCGTTTTTATATATTAGCCGTTTTATTGGAAGGCTTTTATCTTGAAGTTAACCTAATATATCATTGTTGCCTTTCCGACAGCAATTTAACATGAATGTCGAGAAACTTGAAATGCAACTAAGCTTATATTTTTGAATGATGGTATTGTTTATAATGAAAGTTTACTGCATTAATAGTGTGGTTCATACATATTCATAAAAAGGTTCCAGTTTGTTCTGAGTTTGTCCCTTCATATTTTCATTTTTTTTCACTGTAAGGGTTGTCTAAGTGGAGCAAAATGGAGGAAAATGAAAAGGCTCTATAGAGTCAACCGTAATTTGCTTGGGATTGGGAGTTAATTAATTTTAGGGGTACTAGGAGGCTGTCTGTGTGAGTTGTGAACTTAACTAAAAGAGCTTCCTATGGTTGGAAATATGATAAGTTATGCTAGAATTGGATGCAAGTATTACATTAGAATTTCAGAGTTATGACAGAATCCTACCAAATGGATGTAGAAGTATTCTCTCCTTAAAATAACTTTCTCAAACTCAGATTTGTAAGCATTATGGTATGTTAACAAGGTGGCAACTGGCAAGTCTTTTTTGGGCAAGCCTATTGAGATTTATTAGGGCCATCAAGAGTTGCTTAACCTACTTGTCAGCAATCAGCTTATGAGTTTCCCCATGTTTTCTAATTGTACTAAGTTGCAGGAGGAAGAACGGTTCCGAAATAGCGTGATGCATGATTTACTGTATGTCCATTCTGCTCATCCTATGGCTGCACAAATCATCTCATACTGTCAAACTTACTGTTCATTACCCCTACGTGAGAGATTACCTTTGCCTATTGACACAAATATCAGGTTAGTGGATCCCTAACAGTAATTAATAGTAGAATTAAATGGTTCTAATTGGTTTCATGGTGAAATTTTGCTGGTTTTATGATCTCATATTGCTGACATGTTGCAGTGGTGGGATGAATGGATTTCTTTGGTTTAGTGAGAGGAATGGGTGGAGAAATACAGTCACTTCCCCTGTCCATGGATTGCCAAACATAGACTGTAACCAAGCTCTGTAAGTACCCGTTTTGCAATTGCTCCTTCATGAAATTGATAGATTATTTTTGTCATGCTGGGCACTTTTGTTTTGCAGAAATATTTCATATCTTACTCCTAAAAATCACAGACATATCCCTGAACCCCCTGAGGGTGTGATCATGCCTGAAAAGGTATGTGAGCTCTAGATGTTCGTAAAATAGGTGATTTTTTGTTACTTAGGAGTAGATAAATCGATATACAATAAAAAAAAATAATAAACACTAGATTACTGTGTTCCATGAACCAAAAAATAGTTGGACAAATTAATAAAGGAACTCCTTGTTTTAGTCCCTGACGGATGATGATAGCACTACATGTTCAAATAATCTTTTTGGTAAACCAAAAGTGAATGTTCACATTGGTACCGTTGGGTGGTAAGCTAGTGGCATTTAATTGTGGTCAAGGAACTTGACATACAAGCATCTGAATCAAGTATTGTTGGAATATGCCTTAGATGCTTTCAAATCTGAATAATTGATTTTAGGAGTTTGTTTTGATTCTAGCATGTTAGCTTGATATTAGGAAGATTATGATATGATGTGGTTTGATTTTAGGATGATTTTATGTTAAATTTTCAGCTATGTAAAGACCATTGCTATATTATGTTTATACGAGTTCAAATAATACAAAATGAGTTTCTTCCATTCCATTTTATATACCATACTCTGCTCTCATAAAAAAACCAACAAAGTGGTATCAGAGTTATGTTTCTTACGGGTTTGTGACGAAGAAAATATGGAAAGGAAGCCATGCTTGGATTATTGGAAAAGACGATATACAAAGAACAACAAGATGAAGCCAAGGAGAAGGAGAAGACGGGTCTACTAAAAAATATGCCTATGCAAAATGCAATGATAAACAAAACCATGTCCATGTCTATGTCAAAAATGTTATACTTATGCCCTATAACCATGCCCATGCTCATACAAACAAAAATATGTCCATGCCTATGACAACAAAATTGTCATGCCGTTGCCTGTGCCTGTGCCCATAACCATAACCATAGCCATACCCATATATAATATTATAAATATTAAAACTCAAAACACATAAGTCATAACAACAAAATAGAAACACATACATAGAGAAAAAAAAAACTTAATTAAGGTTTGATATTCTAAATACAAAGTTCCTAAGCTTACAAAACGCACAAGGATCCTAAGCTTATTAAAATTGTATTTAATAAGTTCTAACACTTATCACTTATGAATTATCATAGCAAAACACAATTAGTCTTACGCCTAAATTGTGCTGTTTTAAATTGTCTTTGTGAAGGTTGGAACAAATGTTTTCTTTGCCCTAACCATTTTTTTTTTCTTTTTTATTGTTTGTTTTGGAAATAATTAGATGTTGTAAGATCTACTAAGAGTTATTTTCAATTTATAATTAATGATTTAGATTTTCTCACACTAAAAAAAATACAAATATTTAACTAATGTCACAAAGGCGCACCGAGGCGTGGCGTGCGCCTTTGTGACAACATCCGCCTTTGGATTTTCAAGGCAATAAGGCTGGAGCCTGGTGAGCCTTGCGCCTAAGGTGCGCCTTTAACAACTATGACCATGCCTATGCCCCATAACCATGAATCATGAATGCTAATGCCTATATCCAAGACATGCCAAAATTAAAAAAATATTACAGCAACTACGGCAAGAAGGAGATTGTTGGAATATGCCTTAGATGCTTTCAAATCTGAATAATTGATTAGGAGTTTATTTTGATTCTAGTTTGTTAGCTTGATATTAGGAAGACTATGATATGACGTGGCTTGATTTTAAGATGATTTTATGTTAAGTTTTCAACTATATAAAGATCATTGTTGTATTATGTTTATATGAGTTCAAATAAATACAAAATGAGTTTCTTCCATTCCATTCTATATACCATACTCTTCTCTTAATAAAAAAACCAACAAGTATTTGTTGTGGCAAATGTCCCATGTTATTGGATGTTTATTTTCTCACTGCAATATGGGACACAAGTACCATATTGATATTCAAGGATGTTAAAATATTCTTTTCATAATGAGCCTCCTTGCCATCAATATTGTTCTGTGATTTTATAAGAAAAAACTGTTCATATTTCATCCTTTGTGTATAACATTGCAGATCTTAAAACCTATTGACATCAAACCATTCCCCACTTTATGGCATGAAGACAATGGTGGTCGGCGCCAACAAGGTAGAGAACGGTAAGAGTGTGCTCCCACGTATTTGCAATAATAGATTTTGCATGCATGAACTCACTCTCCTCCTCTCTCTGTGGAAAAAAGGCAATAATATCCTTCAGTGGGGATGTGTGTGAGATTACAGGCATAATTGAGCTGAATTAAGTTAATGCAGTGCTCTACTTGAAAATTGGACTAAACTCAAAACAGCGATTGAATTTTGATTTGAGTTGTATTTTCACTCTCAAACCTAACTCAACAGGAAGCTATAGATATTTGACCTCGATTTGACATGACTCCATCAAAATAAAAAGAAGCCAAGTTATTGTTTGATCTATTGTCTATAAAAAGAGAAACTTGAGAAAGGCTTTTTTTTTTTTTTTAAACACAGTTGGGCGAAAATGATAAATGTCATTAGTTCTTATTTGAGTACCTGACATTTTTAAAATTATATGATTAGTTATTTATCTGATTAAACTTGTAAGGTGCATGAGTCAAGGATACTACTACTTGATTGTGGCCCAACTTGTTTGTTACTTTGTCATGTTACTCAAGTTTTAGGTTGACTTGAGTAAAGCTAAGTTGGATTTGAATATCTTGCAAGTCGAGTTGCAGCTTTTCATGAGTAACTTAATTTGTTTACACCCTTAGGTAGGATGGAGTTAGTATTTTTCTTATCTAGTTTATGACAGTTCACATAGTTGTATTTGTTCACAGAAAAGGAGGGAAGAAAGAAGTCAGTAAGCTTTAAATTCTTATATTATTTTCTCTTCTTGGAAACCAAGTTTTTCATTTGGATCTCATGAAATAAATTAGTGCGTGGAAGCTTATCTGTAAATTTTTTTTTAAAACATATCCATTTCACAGGCCACAAGTACCTGGAGCAATTGCTGGCCCTTTGTTGGGTGAGGCTGCTCACCGTCTTGTCAAGAACACACTTAATATTAGATCAAACGGTTCATCTTTGAAATATTTTGACCAGCCGGCATATCGAAATTTCCCCAGCAATGCTGTGTTCAACAGAGCTGGGCCTGCAGGACCCTCCAGTAATGAAAGGGGTTACAGTGATGTGTCAAACTACAATGGATATTCCAATAACCAACCAGGTCTAATGAGTAATCCTAGATTTTCATCATTATCAAATGGTGGACAAGGCAACTGGCACAACTCTAAGGCTCATGACAGAGTACAATATCATGATTTAAATACAGTAATATCTGCTTTGACAATGGAAGAGAATGTCAGAAACTGGCCCCCTGTTGTCTCATCACAGCAAATGCCCAATACGGGGCGTGGGTCGAACTTGCATTACCAGATTCAGCAGAACATGGGTCCACTCCCATCACCACCTACCAAGTGGATTGGTAAAGCAGCAGCTGGAGATGCTGGGATATACTTCAGACAAGAAACAGCATTGAGGGGTGGAAATGAAAAGCAGGTGAAGCAGGTTTATCAGATTAAGGCTCGGGTAGCTCAGGAAACATCAAATCCTGTTGTTTCACAAATAGCAGATCCAAATCAGAATTAATCACGTTGATTTGGTTAAACCTGAGATGATATGGCCAGAGATGTCCCGACGCTACAACAGCAAGATCTCTCCCTCTAAGGGCAATGTCTGGAAAAGCTGATGGTTGGAGGCGTGAAATAGAAATGTTATGTCTGCAATGCCTGCAGTAACCAGCGCCTCTCATTATCATATTCTATTGGCATGAAAATGTGCATGCTGGTGAACTGTGCAGGAACAACAGTTTCAGATCTTTTTATTTGGAAGGAGAACTGGTTTACCGATTATATGACTATTTCATTGCAGGTGTCATCTTTTAGTATTTTTATGTCTACAGCTGGGTTGTTGGCTGAAAGTGTATAATGAACATGTTTAGCTCTGATCAGGTTTCGAGTCACAAGGGAACTTCTTTAACCCCACATAGGGTGTTCTATGTATCAGAAGGTACCGATGGTGTTGTTGATTTCAGTTATATAGTGCATGTCCCATGTATTTGTAGGAGTGCTACTAACACTTGTACAATTTTTATCATACACTTCTAATGAAAAAAAATGAAAAAAAAAAAACTGTGTTTTTTCATTTATAAAATATTAATATTTTTATAATAAAAGTTGGTCTTTTATATAAAAAAGAGATGCATGACATGAAATGTACAGTGAGAATTATATAAGAAAGTATTGGCAGCACACATCGTATTTGCAATGTCTTACTTGTAAATAGGAAATATTTATGTTCTCAATTATCAGAGGAAATTCTGTGTTCCTAGGGAGCTGTATGCAAGAAAGTTCTATAGCACTGGAAGGATTTTTCATTACAGATGTTTTTAGATTTACATATAAGCTTGAAGTCATAGAGATTGGCAATGGATGAAAGTGAACCACTTGATACGACAAAACTTTGTGCTGAATGAGCTCTTGTTTGCTGTTTACAGTAAGTAGACAAGCTACTGGTTAAGGCCTTTATTTCATCTTTGCCTCATTGAGCATGCATAGATGTTTCTCAAAATGCTTATATTGTTGAATGCCCGAGGATGTTTCTCAAAGTAACCTATGTTGACCTTCCAGCCAGTATAAGAAAAGAAATTCTTAAGAGAATTCTGACATAGTAATGAACTACAAGCAAAGAAGGATAAATCAGATAGGAGATGCATAGTGTCATGCACCACAGTCGTTGGAAGAAAAGAAAAGACCAAGCCCTAGTCGTTGGAAGAAAAGAAAAGACCAAGCCCTGACAATAGGTACAGAGCTAATGAAGAATGCTGCAAGTATCAAGAAGCTTCAAGGTAAATACACAAATTAAGGTTCGAATCTGGATAAGTGGCTGTAATTATCTTATTTGGCTTTGCTTCATGGAGCTCTTATTAACCAATAAAAAGTGTTCTACGTTCACCCCCATCAGTTCATTTGTCAATATAACTCTATTTTGCAAGTATCACGAGTAGTAAAACTACTCATCATAAACACAAAACAAAAATCAAGAGTGAAAAAAACGTAAAATAAAATAAAATCAAAATGGATGCTAAATAAACCTTGTAAATTAGCTATTGCAGAAAGTAACCAGATAAGAACAAAATAAAGAACAAGAAGAAGCTGCCATATATCAATATAGCCTTTTGCCCAGAAGTTAGCGAGTTGCCTCCTAAACCAAACTGCTGATTTTGGGCAAAACCAGCAATCTCCACACTCTTACTCTCAAAGAAACTCTTTGCAGCCCCACAAGTAGGACACCTCCAATCCTCAGGCAGCTTGTCAAATTGCAATCCTGGTGGAATTGGATATGATGGGTCGCCAACAGATTCATCGTACTTGTACCCACAAGACCTGCACTCATAGATTCCAGTGTTCAAAACAGCAAACTTCTCCTCTAACCTCCGCTTGTCAAATTGTGGTTCGGCTTCTTCCGGGGGTGATTCTGGCGGTGGCGGAGGATTATTGGGTTGGTTTGAGGTGAGTGGCTTGTCTTCCTCAGAGACGTCGACTGAGTGAACGATGTAATGGGTCTTTTGGATTTTATGCAGAGAAATGAATGATGATTTTGAGAAATAGATTCTGGGTTTTGGATGGGAGAGTTGGGGGAGCGGAAACGAGAAGGTAGGTCTTGTTGCTGCACAAGCCATCAGAGGGAGTTCGTATCCAGTGGCTTTTTTTTTTTTTTTACAAAAAACAATTTTTTTTTTTTTTTTCTGTGTTAAACTAATGTAAGGATTTCTGGGTGGAGGAGAAATGAAGGGAATCCATGGGAGGGCATATGCTCATTTTGAAAGGGAGATGGATAAGGTGGGGGAAGTGCCTAAGATTGCACAGCAAATACATAGCACTTTTGGTTATGGGCTTCGTTTTGATATTGGGATTGGGTTTTTTCAAGCCCAACAATAAAAATTGGACAAGTCGTTTTAAGGAATTTTTACAAAAAAAAAAAAAAATGCTTAAATATTTACAAAATATCGCCCTTTAGATTTTTATGAAACATGTCAAAACTGCTAAAATTGTTTGGAACATGTAAAAAGTGTTTAAAAATATTATAAATATATCGAAATGTTTATAAAAAGTTAATCTAAAATTTATCCGAAATTTATTAGGATAACAAAAAATAAAGTTACATAATATTTATCTAAAATTTATCCAATATTTATATAAAATTAAAAAAAATTGAAGTTATACAATGTTTATTTTAATACTTTAACAAATATTTATTCAATATTTATCCTAAATTTATTCAATATTCATTAGAAAAATAATAAAAATTGAAGTTACACAAAATTTACTCTAGATTTACTTAAGGTTTACAAGAAAATTAAATAAATTTGAAGTTATATAAGGTTTATCCAATATTTACTAAAATTTATCCCATGTTTACCGGAAAATTAATGAAAGTTACCCAATATTTACCTGAGATTTGTTCAAAATTTACCACAAAATTAATGGAAATTAAAGTTATACAAGATTTATCAAATATTTATCAAAGTTTACTCAAAATTTATTTAATATTTATTCAAGATTTACTCAATATTTACCTAAAATTTACGAGAAAATTAGTGAAAGTTCAAGTTACCCGAAGTTTATTTAAAATTTATGTAAGGTTTATTTAAAATTTACCAGAAAAATTAATGAAAGTTCAAATTACCCAAAATTTATACAAATTTTACTACAAAATTAATAAAAGATGAAGTTACACAATATTTATCTAAAATTTATTCAATATTTACTCAAATTTTACCTTAAAATTTGCCAGAAAATTGGTAATGTTTAAGTTATATAAGATTTATCCAAATTTTACCCTACATTTAGTAAATCTCTTCACTAAAAATTACCTTAATTAAGTTAATTAAATACAATTGTACATATTTTCTTTGATAATTAAGCTTTATCTAAAATTTATTTTTTATATATTTCTTTTGGTAATTAAATTAAAATAATAATTAAAAATAAATAAATGCATATATAAAAATAAATGGTGAACAATAAAAATTAATGAAATTTTTAATCAATGTTTAAAATATGGAAAAATAATATTTCTTTTTCAATTAAACAAATATTTTTGCTCAATACACTGTAATTGTCCACCTCTAAAAAGAAAAAAGGAAAAAATTGATAAAAATGAAAATGAAAACATTTGCAATAAAAAAATAGAAAAACACCATAAAATTAAAAAAAAAATCATATGTCAATTTTCGGTGAAATTTCCTCTAGCTTTAACTTATAAATGGCTTTATTTGTTGTTACTTTGTTAGACCATTGTTCTTTCAAATTTATTTCCTTTTCTAGTTTATTTCTTTATATATATATTGGTTCTGAATAGTTGAGCATAAAGTATAATTTAAATTCGTGATAGTAAAATATATTTGAGACGACCGTTGAACATTTTAAAAATATATTTTGAATTTAATTGACTAATTTCTTATAATTTTTTTCATATCTATTTATAAAAAATATTTATTTATTTATTTCTATCAAAAAATAATTTCAAAACTTAAAAAAGTTAAATATATAAATTTTTTCTTAAAAGTATTTTTTTAAAACACAAATATTAAACCGACCCTAAAAACGGAACATATTTTCTCGATAAGATAAGTTTTAATCAAATATCTAACAAATAATAAGCAATGTATATAAAACCCACATGTAACAAATTAGTACGAGATATATTTGGTATTACATTTGTAAAAAATGCTCAAAATTCAAAAAATTTTATTTTTTATTTTTTTGAGTTTTGAAAGTTTTTTTTAGTAAAATTATATAAATAGATATTTTTTAAAAATATATTTAAAAAAATAATTTATAAAAAATTAAAAAAATCAATTAATAAAATTTAAAAAATTCAAATCTGTTTTATTACTTCTAAATATCAATTCCAAACAATCTCCAATAGTCGTTATTGGAAAGTGCTGAATAGATATATACTGGCTTACAGCTGTTATGATCAAATGCATCAAGTAATCCATAAGTATAACAATTCCTTCCATATTTATTTAATATTGATTAAAAGAAATTTAATTGATATTTTTATTTATAAAATTTAAATTCTGATCAGTATTTAAAATTATTTTTAAGAGTACTAAACGCATATTTTGAATTTTTTTATTTAATAAACCGATTTTTTTAATTTTTTATAAACGGTTTTTTTTAACTGATTTTGGAAAAAAAAATATCTATTTACCTGTTTTTACCAAAATAAATTTTTAAAACTAAAAAAAATTAAAAATATAAAATTTTTTTTAAAAAATATTTTTCCTAAATGCAATCTTCCTCGTTATAATTAATTATTATTAAAAAGAGATAATATAAAGAGATGACTATTATTCGTTTTACAGTCTTCTCAGCTTTTATTTTATTTTATTTTTTTGTTTAATTTTAGGAGGAAGAGGTCAAGCCCGAATAGTTCGTAGACTTTTGGGTTTCTTCTTTATTCTTTTTTTAAAAAAAAAAACAAAAATCTTAAATCCGTGTTGTTTGTCAATTTCCTAAGGATAGGCAGTAAAAGCAAGAAGTAGGTAGAACGACTAGTCGTTTAGGTGGTAGGAAGTAAAGGAGACGCGCCAAGGAAGGGCGTAGGTGTAAGAAGTAGCCCCCAGGAAACTCTCCACCATCAAACCGAACCAAAACCAACCAACCAACCCAACCTTTCACCAAGTCCAACACGCAACAAACCAACGAATCCTCGTGAACCACCTCTAACCCTTAACCATCTCTCCCTTTTCTCTCTCTACCATTTCTTTCTGTGTTATGGCCTCTGAGCAGGACGACACCGTTTTCGGCCACGACCTTGACGACGACGACGAATCCTCTCAGTCCCAAGACGACGATGACGATCTCGAGAACGACGATGTCATGGTCGAGAATGATGATGTTCTAGCTGACGAGGAAGACGAAGAAGACCTCAACTCTGTTTCTCCTTCTACCTCTTCTCCCGCTATTGTTCCTGTTGCTGTCCCTTCTGCCTCTGCCGTCACCGTCGCCCTTCCTAACGGCGCGGCTGACCTTCCTGCTTCTATGGACTCTGCTCCTGATCCCAAGCGTCAACGCGTTGAAACCACGCTCGTTCTTCATCACCAGGAAGAGAAAAAACCGCCAATTGATGAATCCAGACGCCTCTTTCAGCGTTTGTGGACGGATGAAGATGAAATCGAGCTTCTTCAGGGCTTTCTTGATTATACTACCCAGCGAGGGACTAATCACCATGATACTACTGTGTTCTATGACCAAATCAAATCCAAGCTCCAGCTTGATTTCAATAAGAACCAGTTGGTTGAGAAATTACGACGTTTGAAGAAAAAGTACCGTAATGTCCTCACCAAAATCAGTTCCGGTAAGGATTTTTCTTTCAAGAGCCCCCATGATCAGGCCACTTTTGAGATTTCCCGTAAGATCTGGAGCTCTACTGGTAAAATCGGTGTCGAAGATGGTAATTTGGATGATGAAGAAGCCAACCCTAATACTAATCACCCTAATTGCAATGATGCCGAAGTTAAAATTGAGGATCAAAAGTCCACGCCCAGGTCGAGGAAACGGTCGCGTTCACGCTCATCGACTGCAGCTGCGCCCGCTGTTAAATTTGATGATAAGCGCTTGCAAAATGAGGCTTTTGTGCCTAATACCGATACCAACAATAATACTAACGTTGTTAATGATAACAATGCCAATGTTTCCAGTTTGATTGAGGAGACTGTGAGGAGCTGCCTCTCACCCTTGTTTAAGGAGCTGTTGAGTAATGCTATGGCTGCTGGGCATTGTAATAGCAGAGGAATGGGCGGATTGGCCATGAATGCGATGCCCTTGAATTTTGGAGGGGCAGAGATGATGGTGGATGAAAAGTGGAGGAAACAGCAGATATTGGAGTTGGAGGTGTACTCCAAGCGATTGGAATTGGTTCAAGACCAGATTAGAGCACAATTGGACGAGTTGCGGTCCATGGGTGGATAGTTGATGACAGAATTTCGGAGTACTTATCTCACACACAAAAAAGGAAGATTTCTCTGTTGATGCTCTTTAGGGGAGTAACTGCAATTTCTTTTTTTTTTTTTTTTCGGTTCTTCTTCTTTGTTTCTTCATGGGTTGGGCCTAGAGGGGGAACTGAGTTGTTATCTTTGGTCGTGCTGTTCATTTCATATAACAGTTGTTGAATAATCATTTACTAATTTATTTAGCAGTAAATAGTTTGTTCTAGCTGTAGCTGTAGATATGGCTTGAGGCATAGATTGAAATGACTCTAAGAATAAAGTAACAAACTTTATGTAATTCGAGCATTTTATTTATTTTCAATATTCTGTAACTTAGATTTTTGGATTGTTTTCTGATATTTGTGATTGAAAAAAAAATCAATTCTTCTATTAATTTTGTTTAGATTCAATGTTATTGTTTGATTCGTTTGTAGCAAGAAGATTGTTGGGTATGAATGATGATTCCTAACTTTCAAATGGGGGATGAAGCAGATTATTTTTTCTGTTCTCACGCCTAGACTACTTTGCAGAACTTATTTGATTCAGTGCAAGATTTTATTCTTACTAGGCAACCTGTGCCTCAATTTTTGGAAAGAAGGGGATAGCAATTGTACTTTGTTTGTGGTTTGAGAGCCTAGGGTCTGTTGAAGAGAGCCACTGGCACTGGGGCTATATATGCGAGTTTGGGTTTTACTTCTGATCTCAAGTAATTTCCAAACTTGGATTTAGATTATATCATTTGTTGTTTATCCTTGTTGATTATTCCTGAGGATTTAAAAGTAGTGTATACTGTTTTTTGTTGTGCAGCACTTAAGAGTAGGCCAAGTTTG
This sequence comes from Balakata baccata, assembly GCA_949630135.1. Taxonomy (NCBI): domain Eukaryota; kingdom Viridiplantae; phylum Streptophyta; class Magnoliopsida; order Malpighiales; family Euphorbiaceae; genus Balakata; species Balakata baccata. The sequence goes on along the minus strand of CATIWF010039968.1, from coordinate 1,189 downwards.
TGCATTTTTTCCCCTTGTTATGAAAGCTCAGTCTGGCACATCATGTTGGATTTTGTTCAGTTAGAATTTGCACTTATATGATGTCCATGTGTTATTCTAACTTCTGCTTGATGTAACATCTAACATCAATAATGTTTCCCTTCATTGATTCTATGGTTGGCAATTGTCAGTAATTTTGCCATGCAGAATCATCTCCTCTTGGGGGTTCGTTCACTTTGTTGTGCTACTACTTGCCATGATAATTTTGTGATGGTTTAAAGAATGAATTCTCTCTGTGGAAGTTGATACAGAAAGAGTATGTTAAGAGGATTCTTTAGACAGCATCAGAAGACACGTTAGATATAATATCAGAAGCTTATGCAGAATTCTCATGTTTTCCATTTTCAGTATTGGCTTCGCAAGCAAATTCGATACATAGTCTTCTAATTCAGAGGTTCAGGTAGATTATGGTTTACTCCTTTGAAGCAGAAATAATTTGGAGAATAGTTCTAGCACTTGAGTTGGTATCAGAAACTTGAGGATTAGTCTTCCGAACAGGTATCTACTGTAAAAGAATATGTTCAAATTACTTTACATGTAAATGTGTTCTGGAAGTACTGATATTTGAGTATATGGAAGAGTGAAGTCTATAATAATAATAATAATTCATAGAAAATGTTTTCATAAATGATAAAGCACATCAGTATTTTCCCTCAAAATTTAATTTAGCATCACCACTCAAGTTACAAAATTTATAATTGAAAGGGTGTTTGGTTTAACTGTTTATAGCAGCTGATAGCTGTTTCCAAACAGCTACTAGATAGGTATTTGGTAAAGTATTTTGATTTAACTAAAAGTTAAATCGAAGAATTCACACAAAGAGAAGAAATTGAGAGAGAGAGAATATCTTTTCATTATTCACATTAAACATGAGCTCACACTGAAAATGAGAGTCTATATGCCTGTTACAAGCCAACTCAGTTAGAGAATAACAAAAAAAAAATAGAAAATAAAGAAATAAGTGATCTGCAACATAACAACTAAATGCTCTATGACACCGTATTAAGCCAGTGAAATTACTTGCATCAACAACCTCCCTTGGAAAACCTTGTTCACAAGGTTGATATTGGGAAAGCGTTGTTGAATGTCAAAGAGAAATTCTCAAGTTGCATCCTTTGTTGGAAGATTAGATCATTGAACCAAAACCTTT
>CATIWF010039963.1:0-12303 GCA_949630135.1 Balakata baccata | reverse complement strand
TAGACAAGGAAAAATTTTTGGGAGAAGAAAAATTTTTGGAGACAACAAGAAAATTAAAGAGTTTGATTTTCTTCTCATATGAACATACACCATTGCTAGCACTTTGATGTATGTTCAAGCCATCTCCCTAGTGGTTTCATCCTCTCATGTTCGCGTGGATATTGTTAGAGACAATCCAAGATTGGATTGTTGTGGTTTGCTAGAACCCAACAAGGTGAGAAGTTGAAGAAAAATCAAGAAATTATAAAGGTATAAATTCTGAATTTTCTTTTGTTAAATTAGTTTTAATTGGCACATGAAAATCCTTTGATTCGGGTTTTGAAAATTTTATTTTCCGCTGTGTAATATGTATGTGATACATGCTCAAAACCCTTCACCTGGCAGAGGGCCCGGCAACCCTCCCGAGCGATTTTTCTCCGCAATCTTATCGCAAACCGACTCAAAATAATTTTCTCATATTTTGGATCTCATCCTAAGCCATTTTGCTCATTCTTTACATCTCCAAAGCGTGTGACCCATTAGGTTCCCAGTTATATTGGCCACTTAAATTATCAAATAATTTAAGCAAACCATGAGCGGTATCTAGCAACACATTATGATCCCCAATTGATCGAAAAGTCAGTGTTTGACTACAAAGCTTTCCATAGACAACAATATGTACAACTCGTCCTTTCACCATTCTATACCCCACTCAGTTCAGAGTATGGACTATGTGTCAGCTCCCGCTAGATTGACTACGTCACACCTAGCCCAAGTGATTTTAGATCTTGTCACTGAGACTCATTACTCAATTAGACATGTCACTGAAGACCATCTTTATGACAGTTCCACTCTGGCCAGAGATTCCTGAGTAATGATCCAAACAAGAGGCCATGGGTATACTCTCCCTCTATCAAGAGCAGTGAATCGTCTGTTGGCTACCCAATTACCTTTGAATACCTCAAGCTGCACCCAATCACCATCCTATGAGCAACCTCTATAAGGCAACATGGAATGGAGTCAAAGCACAGAATCAATATTCAAGATATCCTTGAGTATCTCAAGTCTGAGGATACATGCACCATTGCTATGATGAGGCTATCATTGACATTTAAATAGATAATCCATATGATTGTCTCATAGCAGGTCCTCCAATGTACTTGACTACTCTTAGCAAGCATCCACATGTTAACTTTGAACATCTCATGCTCATAGCTTATGAGATCTACTACTTGATCCAATCAAGGAGTATAACATGTGCTAGTCTATTCGGATCAAGAATGTCCCATACATAACACTTGTAGATATATGTCTTAGATTTATGGATATATAAATAGTTTTACATGATTTGGTGTCTGTGGAAAGATATTGGCATCGGACTGGAACTGGTTCCATTGAGGAACCTAGCTGAATCATCTACTGTTTTGATTCTGTTTCTATATGATAGAGTCGGTAATTGATGAAACTTACATAAAATTATAGATATATGTGTTATCTAGTTGTATACAAAATTTCAGAACCCGATTATAGGTGGATGTTAAGTTATGGGCAAGAGAGTCATGCATGTTCCATATTTGAGCTGCCTGCTTAATGTCCTATGCAGGTCCAGTCAGTTGTTTGCCAATTTTGAGCTCCTTATAGAGATAATCTGTAAATTGTCAAAACATGAAAGTTATAGGTACATGTCGTATCCAAATGTTAGCATAAAGTTCACCTTAATATGTTGTGTATGGGGTGAGTTATGACCTTCAAAACTCATATTGGTTCGGATGCCAGCCTTGTTTCTGACCAGTCAAAATTACCCTAACATATGAGGACCTTAGAAGCAGAATGGATGAACATTGTAAACATGAAAAATATTCCATTTTGACATATCTATATGCATACAAAATTTCATTAAAATATGACTTACACGTAGTAAGATATGAAGAAGTAAAATTGGTATCCTAAAACTGCCTAAGGGCAAAAATAGGGCAGAAAACAGAACACTTATTTAAATTGCATAAAATATTCCAAAATGGTCCAATTTGTTTAAAATTTAGATATTACATGTATCTTTAATTAGAAACAAGAATTATATAAATTGGACTAGTATAGAAAAATTTATAAGCTACTGAACACATGAAGGTCACACTACCATAATACCAAACCCTAGTTAGTGGTCCTTAAAATGCTTATTTCAATTTGTTTAAATTTCACTAAGTTTATTTAGCTACCAATTGATCAAGTATACATTTAATTAGGTTCACAGCATATTGGAGAGCCTCAAGGAAGTGAAAGACAGTAAGATAGAGGCTTAGTAGCAAAAGAAAAATGAGTTTAATTATCAAACGTTTTCTTTAGTACGTGCTATGTGTAATGTGATTATTATGTGCTACGTGTAATGTGACTTGATTTGCTTTATTTGAATTACATGATTGCTAAGATATGACCAATGAGACTATATTGAATGTAAAGTACATGTTTGGATTGCATGTATAGGTTTTCTTTGTATAAGGCAAAAGTTGGCTGAAATGTATAATGATTGTTGCAAATGCATATGTAAATGGATTTAAAAGGCATTGTGACTAGCTAAATAGAATTGAAAAGCAAAAGAAGAGGCCTTTGGCCCAAACAAATGTTCAAAAGCAAAAGAAAAGGCCTATGGCCTAACAAATGTGCAAATGTTACAAATGATCAAGGTAGCTAGCAAATACAAATATTTACATGGAAATCCGGAACAGTGTTTGTTTAGCCTAGTCACCACAAAAAGAAAAAGATATAACCATAAGCAAATTAAATGTTTACATGATTTAATATGATTTATATTAGTATGATATTAATAAATAGAATGACATGTAAAATGCATATGAATGGAAATTAGTACTTGTGATTATGAATTGCTAGATACTTTAGAAAGAATTTGATAATTATTCTCATTGAGTTGCAACTCATCAAATTGCATTATTTTTCAGAAAGAGTCGTGTAATTAGCTCATTTTGGAGGTGCATACTATATAGAAGACATGGATCACAGGTCAGCGGCCGAGCCTCACTAATCTCTCTCCTTGCATTGCACATATGTATAGGAACATGACATTTGTATTTTGAGTTGTATATCTGCATATGTAATATATTATGTTTATAGTCTGGCTGTGATACTATGGAAAATTGTTAAATATTGCACAGAGATAATGTTATATGATTCAAAAAAAAAAAAATTTATCCCTCATTATAAATAGAATTATGTCTTATTATATGCAATACATGATAACATGATACAAGTATAAGTGAAACCCATAGGTATAAGGTGTTACACAAAAGTTCCTTTTCTGTGGTGGGAATAATTAATTTGGGCATCATCAAAAGTCTTGCTAGCATAAAAAATGACATGTAAAGCTTTATTCACCCTTTGCCTAAGTACAGCCCCAATAGTGTAGTCACTAGCATCACACATGATCTCAAACGTTAGTGACCAATCAGGTGCCATAATAGGAGGAGCAGAAGTCAATTTTTCCTTTAAGGTATTAAATGCAGAAAGGCACTCATAAGTAAAGAGAAAATCAGCATCTTTGGCAACCAATTCAGATAAAGGACACACAATTTTAGAAAAATCCTGAATGAATCTCCTATAAAAGCCTGTATGTCCAAAAAACTTCTAATGCCTTTAATAGATGTGGGTGGTGGTAATTTACCAATCAAATCCACCTTATCCTTATCTACCTCAATGCCTTTCTGAGAGACTACATGACCTAGAACAATTCCCTGCTTAACCATAAAATGGCTTTTTTCCCAATTCAATGTCAAATTAAATTCAATACATTTCTTAAGCACACAAGTCAAATTTTTTAAACAAGCATCAAAGGAAGACCAAAAACAGAAAAATCATCCATAAAAATATCAATGCAATCATCAAGCATGTCTAAAAAAATAGAAAAGATGCACCTTTGAAATGTAGTAGGGGCATTGCATAATCCAAAAGGCATAGGTATTTGATAGTAACCTGAAAGACCATAAGAAAACAATAAAATCATGTCCAGATATATGTTCCAAAATTTGATCAATAAAAGGGAGAGGAAAATGGTCTTTCTTAGTCACAGCATTCAACTTCCTATAATCTATGCATATTCTCCACCCCGTGGTAGTCCTAGTAGGCACTAACTCTCCATTCTCATTTTTCACGACTGTAATTCTAGATTTTTTAGGCACTATGTGAACTAAACAAACCCACTTGCTATTAGATATGGGATATATGATCCCTTCGTCTAATAGCTTCTAAACCTCCTTTTTCATCACATCCCGTATGTTAGGATTAAGCTGTCTTTGGGTTTCCTTAATAGGTTTGGCATCGTCCTCTAAAATAATCTTATGCATGTACATTGTAGGACTTATGCCTCTAATGTCTGAGATCCCCCACCTAATGGCTTTACTAAGTCTGCTCAACTCCCTAATAATGGATTTCTCTTCACTAGGAAATAGGTCTAAAGCTGTAATCATGGGATAAGTGTTTCTTTCTTCTAGAAAGACATACCTAAGGGTCGAAAGAAGTTCTTTTAGTTCTACTTTAGGTGGTTTAGGTTCATTTTTCTTCTCTCCATATGAGAGATATGGTAAAACCAAGTTATTTTCTAATGGTTCAACTGAGTCTCAGTTGTTAAAAATTTCCTCTACTTCCCTTTCCAAAGACTCATCTATCCCATTCATCATTAAAGCAATTTCCACTTTGTCTGGCCTATCCTACATATAAATAGGATAAACATATCAGTCCAGATAGTCTACATACCTTTAAACTCAAACTCAATTGTTTCTCACAAAATTGTTATTGTGAGCTTACCATTGTGAACATCTATTACTATCTTGGTAGTAGCCATAAATGGTCGACCGAGCAGAATGGTTTGCTCCTTCTCCTTCAGTGGAGAAATTTCTATATCTAGCACCATAAAATCAACAGGTATGATTAACTTACCGATTTGGATGAGCAGATCCTCAACCACACCTCTAGGATATTTCACTAACCTATCAGCAAGCTAGAGGCACATGGTAATGGGTTTTAAACCCAAGCTGAGCAAATACCGAATATGGCATCACGTTGATACTTACACCTAAATCAAGCATTGCCTTGGCTAATTTTCTGTCTCCCATTGTTATATCTATAGTGAAACTCCCCAAATCTTTCATTTTCTGAAGCAGGTCTTGCTTAAGAACTGCGCTTGCTGTCTTAGAAACTATGATTTTCTCATTGTTGCCATACCAATGCTTGTTTGAATTCAGCTCCTTGAAGAACTTAGCATAAGCAAGCATGTTCCTAACAGTATCAAGCAAAGGTAAGTTAATCTGCACCTTAGAAAACATGTTAAAATTTCATTAAACTACTTATCCTGTTTGCTTTCCCTCAGCCGATTGGGGAAAGGAATTGGCGGTTTGTACGGTTCTTTAGCCTTACGGAATTCAGGGCCCAAGAATGCCTCATTTTTCCTTTCCTTTTCAACTATCGTGCTCTCATGTTGATTTGTTTACTACTCCTTTAGCTCTAATGGCTTCTCTTTATTATTTTCAGAGTCATTTTCACTTGCACATGAGAGATTTTCCAAATTAGCATATAAATCAACCTTGTTATCATATACCTTACCATTTCGTAAGACTGTGATTGATTTAGTTTGCTCAAGTTGACTTATAAGTTTTCCTTTCCTATTTTCTTGCACTACTTTAGCTATCTATCCCATTTGAATTTCCAACCTTTTCAAGGATGCCTCAATAGAATCGACCCTTTTATCGATTTTTTCACTTTTATCCTGCAAAGCAGCAATGAAGCTTTGAAGGGTTTCTTCTAATGAAGGCTTCCTTGGTGTGTTTGAGGGTCCAGGTTAGTTTTGAGTATGGTATTGGAGTTGAATCCGTTGATGGCTTTTATCTATATGTTGATATTGAGGAGTGTTAGAGTTCCTATACATCTGAGACGGTTGTTGTTCATTTTTTCTCTTAGAGAAATTTGGGTGGTTCCTCCAGCCTGGGTTATACGTGTTGGTATACGGAGTATTTTGCTACCTAGCCTGGAAGGAGTTCATCGCATTGGCTTGCTCCATATCATATCCTGTATAAGAATCAAAAGCAGAGCAAGCATTAGCCCCATATCCATAATTACTACAATTACTACATACCTTATTTGTGGGCGCGTTCTTATTGTTCATTAGCATTCTGACTTGCTAGTTTACTCGGCTATCTAAGAAGTCAGTCCAATTCCACTAGAAACTTCATTCACTACAGCCCTCTTCCTCTTATACTCTTTTGCTGGGAATTGGCTCCCAACATTTCATAAATATCAAATACTTCATCATCTATCTTTTCCCACATTGCGCCCCCAGTAGTATTATCAACCATGCATTGATACTGCCTAGCCAACCTATCATAGAAGGCCTGATTCGTTACTAGCAGTGAATATCCATGGTGAGGACACTGAAGTAGTAGCATTTTGAATCTGCCCCAAGCATCATGGAAAGTCACTGAATCTTTCTAGTAAAAGTTTTGGATCTTAGCTCTCAGTTCCTTTGTCTTCTAATGGGAATAAAATTTTTCCATAAATTTTGATATAGTTCCTCCCAATATTGTAAAGAATTGGGTGGTAGAGTCATTAACCATGCCTTGGCCTTATCCGTTTGTGTGTAAAGAAAACATATCATCCTTAATTGGTCTTCCTCTAAACTATTCAAAGGGAAAGTGTTGACAATGGCGTAGAATTCCCTTATGAACATCAAAGAATCCTAATTGGGTAGCCCATAAAATGATGGGAGTATGTTCAAATGATGCTGTTAAACTCATAGTTTCTAACAGCTTCTCCGAGGACTATGCAAGAAAAGGTGTTGCCCATAATCGACCTACCATAATCCTTCATAGCCAACTGACTTTGTGCAGTTGCCACTCCTCTTGGTGGATCCTGATTTGGAGGCGGATCTTGATTGTGAGGTAGATCTTCCATTATTTCTTCTATCTGATCAACCTCTTCTTCAAAGTTTAATTCAGGATCTCTCTGTGGCACTTTTTTCTCTTCAAAAGATTGTGTTAAGGATCTTTGAACACTTGGTCTCAGCTCTTATGGTCTCTGAGTGGAAGAATCTCCTAACTTAGCCTTCCTACTCGTACTTGGCATAAAATTTAAATCAGAAATCTAACAACTAAATTCAAAACAAAAACAAAACAAAAATGCAACACAATGAAATAATGCAAATAATAAAACAATGTGGCAACCAAAACTAATTAAGAATCTAATTAGAGAATTCCCTGACAACGATGCCCAAAACTTGATGCAAACTCAAGGTTTAACCCGCAAGTGTACGAGCTAATCATAGAATGGCAAGTGTCCTTGCAGAGTTAATCTCACAAGGAATCACTAGCTTAAATCCCTGACTCGTTTAATTACCAACAAGCACGAAATGCAACCTAAAGATAATATTTCATTTTAATTGATTTTAATTAAGAACTAACTAAAAATTAAATTGCAAATTAAATTAATGAAAAAATCGATGGATTAAAGTAGGTACTCGGCATCGATCCCCCAATTTCATATTTCCCTCCTAAGAGTTGAATTCATAGAATTAATATTTCATGACAATCACCTTACGTATTAGCTAATCAAACTAATGAATTAACTAATGTTCAATCCAATTTTTAGTTTAGAATAAAGATGATATGTCTAATAGTCAAATCCTAACATGTTCATTCCTAATTCAATCATTGGTGGCCAATCAATTATTAAACTAGAAATTAATAAGGTGCAATTGAATTGAAATGGAAATAATAAATTCATTTAACAAAATAATGGGTTGTTAACCAAGCACCCAAAAAGAATTTAGTCTAACATGAATACTAAACAAATCGATGCAATATCCATAATTAAACTAAAATAGCAGCAGAAATTAAGAAAAAAAAAAGTTATGATGCTCCCTTAAATCTTCAAATCTGGAAGTTGAAGGTTAGTGGTCTTCAATCCTTTAAGCCCAAGTCAAAATAACCCTCAAGAGCGAAAATACTTCCTTTTACTGTCAACAGGTTGGCTAGAATATGAATGTGCCCACCAAGCAATCTCTTATGTATGTAGAAACCAAAGAAGAAAAAGAAGAATTTTGAAATCCTAGAATGCGCCTTCTTCAATCTCAGAGAAAAAGATGAAATAAAAAGCTAATCTTTGAGTCCTAAGCTAAGTCTTCCACTCAAAATGTGTTGTTTCCCTCTTATAGGAGTGAAAAACCCTGAAAGAGATGATAAAAATTGGGATTGGGCAGCTACGCGCATGATCTGTAGTGTCTCAATCGTCGCGTGCACGCAATGGCCATCGTGCCTGTAATAGATTATTGCTGACTTCTCCTGCCCAGGCTTCACACTTACGACAGTAGCTCACTACCTGTATTCCATCACGAGCAAGTGATGGCTATCACGAGGTCGCGATGAACCTCTCTTCTATAACTCATCCTCTTGCTTTTTTCGCGATCATGAAAAGTTTCCTAATCGTGAATTGTCACTATCGCAAAATAACCCTTCGTGGGAGTGAAAAGTTATAGGACTGAAGTTGCACACATTCTCGATTAGGAAAGTGGGTTTCAAGATTAGGAACTGCTTGAAAAAGAACATTTCACGGGCGCAAATGGGAATTCGCGAGCGCGAATGAGTCTATTTAAGAGACCTAATTAAATTGGACTCTTAATTGTGGTAGCCAGTTACCTTTAGCCTAAACTATTCCGATGACCTAAAAGTATTATCTTCAGAGACCATTTTGGGACCTGCCTACCTAGAACTGATTATAAATCAATTCACATATTCTCTCATATATTAACATATTTGTTAGCACACTTTGGTCAATCAAGTCCTTCTCCCTTGTGGTATTCTTCCCATACCTTTAGGTGGACTTTATTAAAGGTGATCCAAATTGGATTACTATGGTTTGCATCAATTTAGTAAGAAGATACAAAAGGATCAAGCCTCAAAAATTCAAAGGTAATGATCTTTAAACTATTAGATAGGTAATTGAGTATGGCTACGTATGTTATTTCATTGAATTAGGGTTTGAAATTTTAAATATTTTGTTGCTCTCTGTATGTGATACATGATCAAATCATAATACTCTATCCTCATATTTGGCTTTCTTTCGAGTTTCAAGAGATACTGATTGCGCCTTAGCAAAATCTATAGTTAAAGAATCTTTTTCCATAATTAATGAGTCAATAAAATTATTATAATAAGAGTCAGAGAAGGAGGAAAGAAGCATTAGTGCCTTATATTCTTCCTCAATCTTAACATTAATTTTCGTTAATTGATTTAAGATTCCATTGAATTTATTCATATGCTCCACCAGATTTCTGCCTTCCACCATCCTTAGCCTATATAATTTCCACTTTAGATGCAATTTATTAGTTAAACTTTTAGCCAAATAATTTTTTTTCCAGTTTTTCCCAAATCACCGCGGTAGAATCTCCTCAATAACATTGTTTAAAATGTTATCACCGATGCAAAAGATATATCGTACTACCACACCTTGTTTTGAGCTCTTTTCAATTTTCATTGCCTATCTTTCCCTGCTTTTGCTAAGTCTTGTTGAACTATGAGATCTTTCACCTTTCTTTGCCAAATAGTAAAATTGTTTTTTTCATCATACTTTTCTATTGTAAAAAGTGATAATGAATTACCTGACATTGTAACACCCCCTTAACTCATCTTAGAATAGAAAAGTAAGTGGGCATTACTCGCTTAACTGTCTTGATAAACCATCATAATTAAATTACTTGTATAAATATTTTTTTTTCTATTTTTTTTCCTTGTAATTATATTTAAATATCCAAATAAATATTTTTCACACTCTAAGTTTTATAACTTGTATCTTGTAATTAAACATATATTTACGATAATATTATACTCATAATATCCGTAGTACACACCTCACTATTCTCTACATGAAAGAAAATTATATTTACATATTATAAAGCTTTTTAACAAAATATACCAAAAGTAACTTGATGTTTTAAGCTGCTTTATGTTTGAATTTCCTTCTTCTTCTGACAGCTACTTTAAATTTTCCAAATCCTTTGGACCTGGACTAAGCTACTAGTTTAATGATGCTTCATAGGATAAAAATATTATATATATATATATATATATATATATATATATATATATATATGCCACACATATTATAGGTTCATCATTGAATAGACACAGGTTCATTATTTAATAAACAATTCTTCAACATACACATGTATTAAAAAGTCTAACGATAATTAAATTTATTCAATACATTTATGTTTATTTTAGTTAAGCTCATAATACCTGCGTACGAACTCATCAATAGAAATATGAGGTTGTCATTTCTAACTTCTTAATAGTGCCATTACTAACCTTTTTAATATTGCCAGTTTCCGGCTTTAATAATATTTCATTGTGCGTGTTCTATTTTTTTCCTAATTGGTATGCCAAACTATCTACTATTCCAGTTCAAGGGTAGGTGTATTCAGGCTTTATCACATTTGTTAACATAATAATTTATTTTTACAATTTTTCACTAACATTTTTATCTATTGATTATAAATTATCAATATCACATATTTATATGCAATATGTTTATATGTCCTATAAGATTAAAATATCCAACAATTATCACACATATATAACGTGCAAATAAAAAAAAAAACCAAAGATGCAAATTTCATTTTTATGACAGATTTCGACCCTGGAATCGAACCTTAATTTCAGCCCATTTCTAGTTTGATTTAAGGAAGATGTTTAGGATTGCTGTTGAGGATCTTAAAAGCAGGTTTTGAATTTTATTGATTTAATTGACTGATTTTTTTAATTTTTTATAAATTGCTTTTTTCAAAGCTGCTTTTGAGAAAAAAAAATATCTATTTACCTGCTTCTACTAAAAACAGTTTTCAAAACTCAAAAAAGTTAAAAATACAATTTTTTTTTCCGAAAAGTTCTTTTTCCAAACACAATGCCAAATAGGGTCTTAGACCCTATGGTCTTTTAGGAACTTTTACCTTAATGTGTTAGCTTGATTTTACAAAAAGAATAACTAAAATCCAAATTTTCTACCAAAAGTTAATGGCCAAATTACCGAGTGGTGTTCATTCAATTTTTGCACATGATTTTCTTGGTTCACTTAGGTTTGAGATTTTGTAGCCAATTTTTAATCTAGTTACAAACTGAATTTCAACTTATTTTCTTCATAACATTTTTAGTACTCTGTGTTAGCTATCATATCCATTTGGTTTCATGTCAATCCAATTACCACAACATAAGTTATGATTAATTTAATCAAGGCTGTTCTAGTGAATATATGATAGGGTACCTATTGGTCTCATTGTAAATTAATTAATTTCATGGCCTTATATGATCATGCTAATGTCCAAAATTTCTAGATCATAAAAGCATTCATAATACTCAATATTTCATACCAATTTACTACAAAACTCAAAAGACAACAATTTATCACATATTGTATTTTTAAACCACATACTTAACACACATCACACACAATTTCACAATTTTTGTGGTATGCAAGATTTTTATTAAAGATGCATTTACCTAAATAGCCCAAAATTCTTCTCTTTTTCCTTCCTTTCCTTCTCTTGTTAAGTAGCCTTTTCCTCTCATTTGTCCACCCCTTGGTGGCTATTTGCTTGGCCTTAATATAAAAAAACAATATGTCATTCAATGACACATTCAACCAATATTTATGCATGAACATTATATAGTGCTCCTAATAACTATCTACCTCATTCCATATCTTTATTTCCCCCTCTTATTACCTTATTTGTGTTCATTTTAATCAAAAGTCATTCCCTCCATTTAACACCAACAAAACAGCCCCACTTATTCCATGCCCTTTTCCTTCACATTCATCATCTTCAAGTCACATAATCACCATTAAACACTTCTAAACATTTAAAGGGTTTTGAGCATGTATCACATACATATTACGCAGCGGAAAATAAAAATTTTCAAAACCCGAATCAAAGGATTATATATGTGCCAATTAAAACTAATTTAACCAAAGAAAATTCATAATTTATACCTTTATAATTTCTTGATTTTTCTTCAACTTCTCACCTTGTTGGGTTGTAGCAAACCATAACAATCCAATCTTGGATTGTTTCTAACAATATCCACTCGAAGATGAGAGGATGAAACCACTAGGGAGATGGCTTGAACATACCTCAAAGTGCTAGCAATGGTGTATGTTCATATGAGAAGAAAATTAAACTCTTTAATTTTCTTGTTGTCTCTAAAAAATTTTCTTCTCCCAAAAAATTTTCCTTGTCTATTTTCTGTCTTTTGGGGTCTTTTAGATCCAAAAGAAAAT
>CATIWF010039954.1:0-16340 GCA_949630135.1 Balakata baccata | reverse complement strand
TTACGAGTCAATACTACTCAAATAATGGAAAACTCCTTGTAATTTAATCTCTAATTTATTTCCTTTCTCAGTTTGAAAAGAATTAATCAAGTTTTTTTCATTTTCAAAAGAGATGCTATTGTGTATTTATTTGAAAAATGTATTACAAAAATTGATTTAATTGTATTTAGAAATATGAATGAGATACCCTTACAAATTTGAAGCTGAACATGATAACCAAATACGGTTAGTTTTATGGTCAAATCATTATCATCACTTAGATTTTTTTTTTTTCAAGTCATGCCCATGGATATAACTATTTTCACCTTTTTTTTTAAAAAAAAAATTCTAGAGGCTATGGGACAGCAAAATTGTGGAAAAAAAAAAGTCCAAATACAAGGGAATGGTTCTGCAAGCATGAGGTAAATTTTTTCCCCTGGATATTGGTCTCTTATTTTCCCCCAATATTTCTAATTAATATAAAATGTTAAGTTTGTATAGGTTGTTTGTTATCAGTAGTGTGTATGCCCTAGTGCATTCACAGCTTTTTATATATTAATTATTATACCACAACGGACACATGTATATTTCACATTCATAATAAATAAATATTCAAGTTGTTGATTATATTATGAATGCAGTAGTTAATTATACTATGAAATATACGGCCCTTTTATTATCTACAGAGAATTTATTATCAAGGTGTTGATAATAATGAGGTAAATATCTCTGGTAAAAGATAATCTTAAAAATGTTCATAACCGGTATAGGACAATGAATTGGGCATTCATTGAACCTCTAGGTTATCACATGATTTATTTTGAGGAGGAATCTCATTCTCCATGATATAATGATATCTAAATAAATTAGTGGATTCTTAAAGAGTTAAGGGTACCGAACAGTGACGCCTGATAATAACTGCACAGATAGTGCTAGATGTCAACAGTTATTATCTTGGTCATAATATATAAGTCTTATGTGACTCGAAGTCATTTGACTTGAGGTTTCAAGACTGTCAATTCATGGGTAACTGTGGAGGTGCTCTTGTCTTATACTGGGCTATCCGTGCTTGGTAATCCGGCTCGTAGTCACCACAGTTAGTCATGTAGTGAGACATGAGATTACCAATAGTAGGACTCGTTACCCTGTAGCACCAGGGCAAGGTCCTAATGAAGTTGATATTTTGGTTCTGATAAAATAAATTCCTGATCAGGAGAAATATGACTTATTCAATGTAAGAACTACTATCAAACAGTCAGATATCTTGGCTTGGTAAATTTATACAGTATACCTTCTAAATTATTTCCTATACTTTAACAAACAACAAAAAAACCATAATTTTAGACAAATCAGTCACTAAGGCAACCATTACAACAATATATCTGCCCGTATGCAGACGATCCTTCCCTTTTTCAATTATTCTTATGTCGACCACCACTCTCCCTGTTCTTTTCAGCCGCAGTTCTTTGCCTCGTCCAAAGTACATCTAACCCACTCAACTGATTTCTATGATATTAACTTTCCTTTTCTGCATGCAAATTGTAGAGCATGTGGAAAATATAGGAAATCACTACTATCAAACACTCATATATCTTAGCTTGGTAAATTTATACAGTATACCTTCTAAATTATTTCCTATACTTTAACAAACAACAAAAAACCAGAATTTTAGACAAATCAGTCACTAAGGCAAGCATTACAACAATATAACTACCTCAAACACAACCAAAAATATCATAAAAACCAAAACATGCATCATTGATTGTCCACATGCATTAGCAAAAATGGACAAAATCCCTTCTACTAAGCTAGCCATTGGAATCGCCATTCCTTAACAAAACACAAAGTTTGAAAAACAAAAATTACAAACAAAATGGTAAGCATTTAAAGAGTTAGAGTCGATTACCTTGAAAGAGTGGGGACAACGAGGATAATGGGGGCTGAAACTCTCCTTCAAAATCTACACTGTGTGGCAAAAATGATGGACGGCGACGAATGTGATGTTTGATGACAGTGATGGGCAGCGAAGATAAAGGGCAACGACGGAGGTGATGGGCGGCTCACACTTTGAAACAGTAAAGGAGAGCAAGTGTGACAGCAGCAAAATTGGAGGTTAGGGCCCGAAAAAACCAAGGGTAAATAAGTTTGGCTAAGAGGTTACCGATTGAAGCCTTGTATCATGTACCCCGTATATGAAGCATTATGAACTAAATACTCATCATATATGTAAGAGTCGCTGATAATTTTATAAATAAAATAAATATATATAACTATTAAATATACGGTGATAATTTCATAAATATTCATTATCTGGTCATTAAAAAATATTCATTAGATAAATATTCATTAGTTTACTAAGAAAAGTTTATTATTAATAAAATAAAGATTTATTAGTTTATTACTGTAAAAAATTTAAAAAAAAATATAATATTCATTAAAGTATATACAAAATTCATCTTTATCAAAATGATTTAATCTATTTATATCTATAGATCAAAATAAAAAAAGTCTTAAATATTCATTATCCGGTTATTGAAAAAGTTTCATTACTTTATTGAGAAATGTTCATTATGAATAAAATAAATATTCATTAATTTATTACTATAAAAATTAAAGAAAGTAATATAATATTCATTAAATTATATACATATGCATATTTATCAAGAGGATTTAATGGATTTCGTTAATTATATATTTTTTTAAATAAAAAATATTTTTTTACTTTAAATAAATATTATATTCTTATTTTATTATTTTAAAATTTATTAATTATTTTAAAATATGAATAAATATTAGGTGTATAAATATATATAAAATATGTAAATATAAATAAAATTATTGGGATGAAGATGTATATATCGTACTCTATACAAAAAAAATTGGAGTTAGAATGAGATCGGAACATAGCATGGAATATAAAAAAAATTTCACTTCATTCAGAGTGGAGTAGGAACGGAGCACCACAAGTCGCACAAAAATTGTTATCCACGACGTTTAATAATGGGAGGGAGAGAGGGTTTGCAATTTTAATATGTCAAGATATTGATCCCTGTCTGTTAAAACATTTTCAATGAATAATAATTATTTATTATGTAAAATAAATTGTTCTTCATCTTTAATTTTTGTTAAGAACATTATTTTATATTTTTTGTTAAATAATTATTTATTATGTCAATAAATTATGATTAATTGTTATTTTGAAAAATTTTGAAATAATTCTAAAAGTTGATTAAAAAATAATTAAAAAAAAATTAACAAATTAAATGAGCTGCAATTTATGCAGTTAAATGCCAAAGCTAATAATAATATTGGCCGAACTTGGACGTATCTGACATTGCAAAAATAGCCCATGCTATTTGTATCTTTTAAGAGGTCCTATTGTCATTTAATAATTAGAATCTGAAAATTCGAGCTGGTAATTTATGCCGGTTATATCTGATTGTATTGTGGTTTATTTTTGGATGTCAAAATTATATTAAATATGAATATAATTTAATTAATTAATTATATTAAAATTAAAATAAATATACGATACAGTTAAATTAAATACAATTAATTAAGTATGTATAATATATGAATAAATTAAATATAATTAATTAAACGTGTATATATATTATACGATATAAGATACGATCATACATTAATAGATAAGAATACAATAAAATATCAAGATTAACTATATATATTTTTTTAAATAAGACCAACAATATTTAAATTATTATTTTTTATTATTGAATTCAAAAAATATCTAAATTTTTACTTTTCAGAATTTAATTATAATATAATTTTATTTCATATTTTAAAATTAAAGATGGATTAGAAAAATTTATTTAAATTCATTATATATATATATATAAACAAACAAAAATTAGTAAATAAATTAATTCATCTAAATATAATATTAATATTATATAATAGATGTACAGATACAATTGGTTTTAAAAAAATATTTTAAATATTTTTTATTTTATCTAACTATATTTTAACATAAAATCTCAGTTTATAACACAATTTTTTATATATATATATATATTTTAACATAGAAGTATATCTATATCCGTTTATGGCCAGAATTCGAGGCGTCACTTAGAGGCAACGTGGGCAGTTAAGGCCGAAAGCATGTGCAAAAATATTAATTGTTCTTTCAACATTTGCCCTCGATTCAATTATATTCCCATCGTTATGTTTGCTGTAATTTTATTAAAAGGAAAAGGTTATAGTGTAAATCTAACCTTCAGCTTTACCGCCAACTTCCATTCTTCCTTTCTTCAATTCTCTGAGCTGACTAACAGTTAACGAGAGAGAAGCGCGTGCGCAGACACATAAAACAGAAACAGTTACTAGCTAGCTTGGAGGTAGTGAGCGAGGGTGCGTGTGTGGGCTTCTTTCGAGAAGAGGGATGCCAGTCCCACAGGGGGAACCACACCGAGCCAAGGCTCGACCACCGTCTGCTGCAACTCGGCCGCCGGTAGTCCGCCGAGTTCCTTTGCGCCAACTACTGCGCGTCACTTCAATCGCCGGTGGAATTCAATTCGGGTGGGCTCTGCAGCTCTCTCTCTTGACACCTTACGTTCAGGTGCTGGGAATTCCTCACAAATGGGCCAGCGTTATATGGCTTTGCGGGCCATTATCAGGCCTAGTCGTTCAGCCTTTGGTGGGCCATATGAGTGATCGCTGCAACAGCCGGTTTGGCCGCCGCAAACCTTTCATTTTTTTTGGCGCCGTGTTAATTTGTGTGGCCGTTTTATTGATCGGCCACTCCGCCGATATCGGGTGGTTGATGGGAGACAGAGGAAGCTTCAAGCCAAGAGCTATAGCAACTTTTGTTTTCGGATTTTGGATTCTGGATGTGGCTAATAACACGACTCAGGGTCCTTGTAGAGCTCTTCTCGCCGATCTTACGGGTAATCATACAGCTTTAATTTTACTGTACATTAAAATTCTCCATTTTTTTCTTAGATTTAGTTCGATTGGAATAAAATCAAACACTTTCTGAGATCATAATTCTACTAAGATGATTCATTTTTTTTATTTTTTATTTATTGTTTGGTACTGAATTGGTATCTTTTCTTCGGCGTAATTTTATTTTTGTTTTTAGAAGATAAAGCAATGGATGATTGTCGGAATTTTTAATTAATTAAAATTTTGATTGATGTTACTTTATGTTTGTTTAAGATACTATTATTGCCCAACTAGTGGATTAACGGGACCGGACGGAACGGAACATAATAATAATTAGAAAAAACTGTGTTACTGTTTAAGTGTGTATTATGATTTTACGGGGAAAAAAGAATTTTTTTTACGCTGTTACTAAATTTTTATTTTATATCAATTTAATATTATATTTGTATAATTTTTTTGCAAAATAATATTTACATTAGGATTCCTATAGAATGAGTAGAACAAGATAAAGAAGAGCCTTCATTCTATGAACTTCTTTATTGAATTGAATCTTTGGTTTCAAAGCTCGTAAAGGAAAAGTCACTCACCTGTAAATCATCATGACACAACACAAGGAAACGGAAAGCGCAATAGCAACCCATAAGCTTTAATAAACTAATTAGGGCATTCCCAATAGATACATTAGAAATACACGTATCATGTTATATCATACGACACTTTAGAAAAAAAAATATTATATATTAGGAATTTATATTTCTAAAGACCAAAATATGTGATATTTTTTTTATCTAAAAAGGCACGTAATATTGTATGATACGTATATTTTCGGTGTTAACGTTAGACGAATTCTACCTTAAATATTGTTTTGAAATAAAATTACAAAAATATAATATTAAATTGATACAAAATTAAAATTTACTACCATTTTGATACGAGTGTCAAAATTTTGTTATTTACCCTGGTGTGATGTTTTTATTCGTTAGGAGTGTAACGAGTGTTATATTTTTTGAGTGGCTGGTGGGGTCGAGCCGTCGAGACTGGTCGGTTTGGCCCTAGTTATAGACACTTTTGATTGCTATTTACGTTGTGGTTTTAATCTTATACCCACATGTTAAAAGTGTATTAATTTTGGCGGGATCCATTTTACTGTTTCTCTGATAATAGCATGTGGGCGGTGAATCTCATTCGTACATTTAATGGAAATCCATTTTTATTCATATATCTACTTTATTCTTTTTCTCAATATGACTAAGAAACCCTTTGCATTCGGGATATAAAAAAAAAAAAAAGGGAAAGAAACCCTCGATTTAATAACAACAGATGGTAAGTTTTGAAGTTTACGTGAACTGATCTGATAGTGTTTAAGAAAAAATTTTCATGTTCGAATTTTCTCTTTGGGAACCTTTAACACTGATAATCTGTGGCCATTTTCTCCCGATTAGCGGGCAGATGTTGTATTTAGTTGTTGAATTGGACTTTAAGATGATCTTTTTGAAGGACATATTGATCCATACGATCTATTTTATACTATCAGCTGACTTTTCTATATCTAGGTTTATTTAAAGGGACCCAAGTAATATGGAATGGAAATGAGAATGTTGTCAGCTAGGAGGCCATTAAATATTAGACCAAATTGGAGAAAAGAAGAAGAAGCATTTCTCAGGTTGATTGGATTGAATATAATCAATAAATTTTCTGTATATTAATATTGTACTTACGTTACAGTGTCTGTTTTTTATTTTATGTAATTCAGAGAATTGCATTCGCTGTAGTTTGTCATTGAGGGTTTATAATGGCATGCCTCTCAGAATCTTTTAGTAATTTGAATTTCAGGATTAAGCATATTTGATGTACCATGAAGGCAGAACATAGGTAGTTCTTTTCAGCATGTACGGCCACAAATGACTTTATTCTTGCATATGCATTACATTTCCTTTGTATTTCATTTTATCTGATAGCTGGGTTGTAGGATTGGTTTGTGTTGTCAAGTTATAATACTTCTAAACCTATTTTAGAAACCAATTCACTAACTGAATGTGCTGGTACTGTTGAAAAGCATTGCATTGCCATGTTAACTAGAATTTTATAATGTAGCTAATGTCTAAGTCACAATTTCCTTTGTATTTATAGTTATCATGATGGGCGAAAGTAATTTAATATCAGAATAATGTTCATATCTTGATAATAGGGGCGAAAGTAATTTAAAGCCTTTTTCTTCCCTACTCCCTCCTCCAAAATATAAAGCACAAAAAAAGAAGAAAATTCCTTTAATTTCTTACCCCCAAAAAAAAGGTAAAGATTAAAGAAGAAGAAATTCCTTTAATCTCTTATGTTTAATATGAAATATACATATTATCAAGCCCAGGGGACTTCATTTTCTGGATTCCTAGTGGTAAATTCATCTTCACGTCTTTCTTTTGAGAGTGTAGAATTTTATCTACCATTTCAAACATGAAAAAAAAAATTTATTTAACAATAGTCAAGAATGCATTCGCAAAAAAGTAATGTAGAAATTAATTACTGGTAGTGCTATTTGTGGTCTTCAACTGGAAATTCGTAAGAGCTTTTCTTAATGAAGGTTCAGCGCTTTTCCTATATGCTTTACCCAACAAGTAGGTTTACTCGTAAAGAACATTATAGTAACATAGATTGCGGCTCCATTTTTGTGAAGCACCAGTTCTCACCTCTTGTGCATACAATCAGTTTTTTATTTTTTTTTGGGTTAAAAAATCAAAACAATAAAAATCTGCATTAATTGACAATTAAGGACTAATTTCTGTCATGTTAGGAAAGGATCATCGCAGGACTCGAGTGGCAAATGCTTATTTCTCTCTGTTCATGGCAGTTGGTAATGTTCTTGGTTTTGCCACTGGATCATTTAGTAATTGGTTCAAGGTTTTTCCATTTACTCTTACATCCGCATGTAAGATTGACTGTGCCAATCTCAAGTCTGCTTTCTATCTTGACGTTGTTTTTATGGTAATAACTGCATATATAAGCATCACGGCAGTTCAAGAACCATCTTTAGGTTTGTCCAACAGATCTGCACTCGTTGCTGAAGAAGCACCAGGACACATGAGTCAAGAACAAGAGGCTTTTCTCTGGGAGCTATTTGGGACATTTAGATATTTCCCGTTGCCCGTGTGGATGATATTGTTAATAACTGCTCTAAATTGGATTGGTTGGTTTCCATTTCTTCTCTTTGATACTGATTGGATGGGCCGAGAAATCTATGGCGGCGAGCCGAATGATGGACAATACTATAATATTGGAGTCAGAACAGGAGCTTTTGCTCTAATGTTGAATGCAGCTATTCTTGGAATAACATCAGTGCTAATGGAGAAGCTATGCAGGAAGTGGGGAGCTGGTTTCATATGGGGAATTTCAAACGTTGTTATGGCTCTTTGCTTTCTTGCAATGCTTATAACCTCCTATGTGGCATATCATATTGGCTATGCAGGTCATGGTCTGCCACCAACTGGCTTCGTAATCTCAGCAATAGTGATTTTTGCAATTCTCGGTTTCCCATTGGCTGTAAGCTGCTGACTTTCCCCTATTCTGCATATGTGGTCTTTAAATAACTTCAGTCATATGTAATTTCAGTACTCAAGAATTATCAAAGAGAAAAATAAGAAAGATCAGGACTTGAATTTGTTATGGGCTCTCCACAACCAAACAAATTGCAGCACTGGGGGTCATATGTTTTAGTAGATTTGATTTCAAAATTGTTGATCTACTTTCCTGAAGACTGAAAATATTCGCAATCTTCTGATGTTCTGCCTTCGAGGCAGTCCTTGAATTTAGAAAAAATGTTAGGATCTATCTATTGCTCGGCCTGGAAATTTATTTGTTAGAATATGCATTGCCTGGTTACATTCTTCTCAGAGTCTACCCTTTATAACTTTTTACATGACGAAAACTGATTTCATATCATATATGTTGCAGATTACTTACAGCGTTCCATATGCCTTAATTTCTTCACGTATTGAGCCTCTAGGGCTTGGTCAAGGTGGAGAAATCTTTTCTCTTCCTTTGTTTCTTTTTGCAAAGCCTTTTTCTTATGTTACGATATTTTCTTTTTTATTTTTATGCTTTTTGTCATTTTGTATTTAACTTCTCTTTTCATGTCAATTGATTTTTGCAGGTTTGTCAATGGGTGTTCTAAATTTGGCAATTGTGATCCCACAGGTTTCTTGTTGCTCTTACATATTCCTCTGTAGATTAGTATATTTTAATTTCTTAGTTTTTTTTTTCTTGTGCAATTTTGAGTTAAGTCTACAGTATCAAACAGAAATTGTGATGTTTCTGCTCTTTGAATTTAAGAAACAATGAAAAAAGGAAATCATATTTCTTTACAGGTACAAGTGGACATTGGTTTGTAACTACATCGTCCTGCTAGCTATGAATACATCTTTAGATTTACTATACGCAGCTTAGTTACTTTCAGTTGAATAAGGAGAGAGCAGCATTTGAAGTTGAGATTAAATTCACCTAGGCCTTACTCAAGTAGTTTAAGAGAATTTATTCATTTATTAAGGTAGGAGGCAGAGTGGTGGTTGTGTGTGCCAGGGTATAATTAAAAATAGCTAAGGTGACTTCCACATGTATTGAAAAAAAAAGTTAAGAGGTAAGGAATTTTGAAGTCATGGAGTTCTCCTGTGCCTGGAGGAAAGGGTGAAAAATGCTATTAATGACTTAAATTCACTGTTTGATTTATATATATAGATCATAATTTAAGTACTAGCACCATTTAATCTTCTTTGTGGAAGTTAATTATGTTACTGCAGTTGCAAAATCATTCCATATGAATTAATTTTGATTTCTTGATAAGAGCAGGAATACAGAGCTTCGCTGATCAACTGCTTTTCCACCCCAAAAAAAAAAAAAAAAAAAAAATTGTTGCTAAATAATTTAATATCATTGCACAAATATGGAAATCTGTTTTCAACCACTTTTCTTCCGCTTTCAGTTTTCAGTTTCATTAAATGAATTCTGCCACAGTGGAAGGCAATATTAATTTGTTGCTCCAAATATATTGCAATAATGAATCTTATTTAATTTCAGTTTATCTAAAGCATGCAGAAGACATATCAAATGTTGCATCTCATTTGATAGTTAGGCACCATAGAATTATCATTGCATTCTCTTGCTGAAACTTTGAAAAAGTTGTAAAAGATAATTTTGTGTTTCTAAGAGTACATGAAGTTATACCTAAGATTATTTTTTTACCCCAATTTGAATTGTTTAAAAATACTGCTTATTTCAGCTCTCTTATGCATAGATGATATATCTTTAAATAATTGCTGCATCACTGCCAAGATTGTTCCTAACGAAGTGTGCCTCAATTGATTGCTTATCCTTGATTGTTTATTCATGACAAAGTGTACTGGTTGAATTTCTCAGTGGTGCAATTTTATTTGAATATAAATTCTGTTGGAAAACAGTCCATTAGCATGTCATTTTTCTAGTTTCCTTGGGCAATTTCAATACTAATCTCTGTTAAAAACAGGTAATTGTGTCCCTTGGAAGTGGACCATGGGATCAGCTATTTGGTGGTGGAAACTCACCAGCCATTGCAATTGGAGCACTAGCAGCTTTTGCTGGCGGAATCATAGCCATCTTGGGTATTCCTCGATCTAGTGCTCAGAAGCCCAGGGCTCTCCCTTGAGGTATTGTTTTGTGCTTAATTTTTCCTAATGACAATCCATCAACGAAGTAAGCAAAAGGTGTACTACTAGCAAGAGCATATATCTCTGTTTGCAAATTTCTTGATTGATAAATGCTTTCACTTCCTTGAATAATTATGTTACTGTAGTTGCAAAATTTCCTTGATAAATGCTTTCACTGCTATAATCACTTTATGGAATTTTTTTTTCCCTTTCCTTTTCTGCTATGCAAAACTAGTGAAAGATGGTGGCAATTGCACCCACTTGGTTTTCAGCATAAAACTGGAGCTGACCCTAAGCAGAAGGTGCTTTCATCTGCAATAATGCGAGCTCGAGTTTCTAGAAAATGTGATATTTCAAAGGAGTGTTGAAGCTTTGAGAATATATTCAACATTCGGAGAGGTTAACTGCACCGTCCGTAGTTAAAATAGGGTCCAAATTCAAGGTATAGGGCTGCTGCTCGCAGTACACCCAGCTAGTATTAGCAAAGTTAGAAAGGTTTATGTAAATATTGCTGGTTCCACATAATGGAAACTCATATATTGAGAGACGAATATCTTAGCTGTCAGAGAATGATGGACTAGATGATTAATTTGAGTCCAGTAAAGAATTTATTCCAGTGAAAATAAGCCTGCCTGCTGCCAAGGGAAAGCAAAGTCCAGGATTGCTCGCAACTAGGAGACTACTCAGTACGTTTCCTTGCCAACAAGATTAAGTTGCTGATGAAAAAAATATATGCTTCAAAAAAGAAAAAGAAAAAATCATCAATGAAAATGTTTGATTGCCCATGGGTGGTCCAGGCCCGATGCGTTGGAATCTCGTGCAATTTTTGTGCCTTAATTTGGTGTATGAATGTGGTGAATTGTGCTTGGTGGCCATCAGTTGGTAAGTGAGTTGTGCTGATGGAAACCTTGATGGAGACATTTCTTTTGTGCTTTGATTTTTTGAAAAGCTTGATTGATTTTTACGGAACGTCTCTCCTTTATGATTTGCATTCATAATTATTAAATACTTTATTAAGCTTGTGTCTGAACCCCCGGAATAAATTCTTGTGTTTGTTGCAGTTATCAGGATCAACTGAAAGCCTGTTTTGCTTACAGAGCGCCCGTGCGGGGTCTGAGAATCATTTAAAAGACCAGTCTGCGGTGCAAAATGTTCGACCCGGTTATCGTTCAAGATTGAACCGCAAGACATGGCACAAATGATAAAAAGAAATTCTTTGCTAAACTAGCAGAATATATATCGTTGATTATTATAGATAATTGTGCTGAAAGTATGGCATTTGGGCTGTGTGCTGAAACTTCAGAATGGGTGCTTATTTTTGCATGTCAGAAATCTTGGGAAAAGAACTTGGGGAATATAATCGATCATGGGGGCATTGTAGCTTACCTATGCACAATAGGATGAGGCATGCAATTTAGTAGACAGGTAGAATCCAGCTACAAACTCTCAAGCGTGTTGACGTGTGTGGTTATAGAGAGGATGAGTTGTGTTGGTATTCTCTACTTGCAACTTAGTTCTGAAATTTAAGCATCAACCTTTTTCAAAGGAAAAAAAGGCTGGATTAAGAGGATGGAATCAGTGAATTTGTTCTGGTTTCTAGAGAAGTATAAATCTTTTATTAATGTCAAATCCTGAAAGGTATTGTCCCTATTGCATATCATTTTCCTCCATTGAAACTTGCTTTTGGCATTGGATTTAGTTGATTATTATCATTATGCCAAGAAAATTCCCCTCTGTGAACTCCACTAGAACATCAACTTGAGATGTAAAATTATTTTCTGATTGACAGCACTACTGCAATGGCATCTCCATGTCATCCTAAAGCTTATTAAATTTCTCTGTTCTAAAATTTCTGTGAAACCCACTTCCCAATTAGGGTTCTATTTTTTTTTTTTTGACAATAGATTTCTAAAATTCGAAATTGGTTTTCACTCATTATATACATGTATATTGCTTTCACTTTGATTTTTTTCTTTATCTTACACTAATTTTTGTCTATTGGTTCCATTTCATAACACGTAACTCTCATATACAGCAACTTACTGAGCTGGAGACACATGGAATCTGATATGGTCAATATGGACTTGAGAGAAACAATTTTTTACACGAGCGAAACCATGGAAAAACTTAATAATTAATCCTTGAAGCATCTGAGACCTGTGATTTTATACAAGTTAATAAGAAAAAAGAACTGTAATTTGTATTAGTTTCGGAAAGATGGTGATGGTAGGCTGGTGGCTTCTGTTGGGTCAGAGAGAACTAAAGCTCTCATCCTACACAGACTCACAGACTTATCTCTGTAGTGTGAAAAGGGATACAAAGTAAATGGTTGTAATTGGAGCACGCAACTGTCTATCAGTGTTCCCGTTCTTCCATCTGCCTCTTCTTCATACAGCCATCCGCTGTCACCTCCCCCCACCCATTTACACTTTCTCCTTTAGTGGTCCCATTCATCACTTAACACCTTCCTCCACATTCCCATGAAGATAACCTTTCCATTTTTATTTTCTTAAATAAATAAACAATTGAATTTAATATATATATATATATATATATAAAATCCCGCTAGATTTGACGCTTGAATTCAATTCACTTTGAAACCTTTATTTCCTAAACCTCCCCTTCCCCCTTTGTTCTATTGGCTTAAACCCAATTGTGCTAGTTGCTACCCACAAACGAACATGGCACCACCTTGTTCCCCTGTTTCCACAACATTTCAGATTATATAAAAGCCCTGCTGCAGTCTCTCTTCTCTGAAGTTTAAACCAGTAGTAACCCAGTTGGGGGAAGAAACAAGGAATTCTGTTTGATAAATATTTCCTTATATATTAACTTTTCACTGCTAGAATCTTATAGATCATTGAGCCCCAAGATTAAAGATTCCAGAGAAAATTGAGGATCATTCAATATTCACTAATCTTTTGTAGCACAGAAAATTGACTGTTAACTTAGAATAAATGTTTTTTTTCAATTAACTTTTCTTTTTTATATTATATTATATAAGATTGGGATAGGGTAAAATGAATTTTTTTACCAAAATTTTTGACATTTATACGAAAATGGTATCAAATCTTTGTTTTGTATAAATTTAGTACCATATTTTTTGACATTTGTATCAAAATGGTACCAAATTTTTATTTTGTATCAATTTAGTACCACATTTTATAATTTTGTTTCATATGAAAGTATCTACAATATTTACAGTAGAATTTATCTGATCTAGACATTGGAAATTCACGTATCACACCATGTTACATGTCACTTTAAATAAAAAAAATGCTACATATTTTAATCTTTAGACATATGAATTAGTAATATATGATATTTTTATTTGAAGTGTCATATGATGTGATATGATATGTGTATTTTAGGTATTACGTCAAATAAATTCTACCGTAAATATTATAGATATTTTTATATGAAACAAAATTGTAAAGATATGGTACTAAATTGATACAAAACAAAGATTTTGTATAATGTAGTACTAAATTGATACAAAACAAAGATTTTGTAATATTTTAATACAAATGCTAAAATTTTGGTAAAAAAATTTCATTTTACCCGATTGGGATCATAACAGATCTTCAGAAGCACAAATTTTTGCCATAAATTTTCCACTTTATGGAGGAAGAAACTCCACCAAGTATATATTATATATTAATTAAACAATCAATGAATACATTCTCTTGATCAACAATTAAGATAGACAAGCAGAAATCAAAGACAGAATCCAAAAACAGATGGGACCTTAAAACAGAAGTTTACGCAGGGTTGTCACCTGTGAAAATCTTATCAAAAAGTGAGAGGGATGTTTATATGTTTTTGTATTGAGGGTTTCATCACATGGGTTGTGCAAACTGCAGCAAAGAAATTCTCTTGGCATGTATGGCTGCCTAACAACTAGCGAACATTTCTCTGCCTGCTAAAGAATAACAGCCAACGATTCTCTCTCTCTCTCTCTCTCACACACACAACAATATGAATGTAAATTAAATAAAAATTATACCATTATGCTCCCTGTCATTTCAAAAGTATGCGACTTTTCTACCCACTTGGCACTCCAAAGATAAACTTGTTTATCTTTTTGATACATACACAATTGAAACACACAGAATTAATTAATTAATCGCTCACTCCATTAGGGTTTAAAACATTATCCACTTGATCAAAAAAGGTTCAACTAAGTGAAAATTTAATTAGTAGGCAGGCTATAACAAAATTCCAATAGCCAAAAGGTCACCCCACCATTATCATTTTACCAAACATTGATGGATCAGAGGCTTAAGGCGGTTAAAAGCAAATGATATATATCACTCCACCCAATACCCCATATGTTAATTAAGAGAGAGCTGCTTAGAGGTAATAAACAAGAATTTTATATATAGTGACTAACCTCATGGCTAAAAGAAAATTAAAAAAAAAAAAATCTTTAATTTTCTCTTCAATCTACATTTTCTTATGGGTCTCGAACTCTATATTTATTAGGCGGAACTGTGCTCATAATGTCACTAGCAATCTCTTATGCATTTTGAGTATTAGTAGTAGTAGTAGGCACTTTTTCACAGCATTCTCTTTAAAATCTTGACACGTTTCTTGGAAGCAAACAGTGGACCCAGACCCTGTATAAATAGCCACATCCCTCTTCCTTCTCCTTCCAACTCCACCACCAAAACAAACAAACCCCACAAAGAAGGTTATATTATCTTAATTTCAGCGACCCCTTATCAGCATTTTTTTTTTTTTGAACTTTGTAAATTTATTTATCCAAAAAGATAGTTATGTGCAACCCAAAATCATCTTCTCCATCCTCATTTCTTTGTCCCAACACTTGCTGTTTCACTAAACCCAACAAAAGTATGGATCTTTATCCTCTTGATGCTGAAGACGAACTACATAGATGGCCTACTTCTTCTGAGGTAAAAAAAGACAAGATAAAATTAACATATAAGCCAAAAACAGTAAGTAATAGACATATAATTAATCTCTTATGACAGTGCAGTACTCATTTGGCTTTCGTCTTCTTGCTTTGTTTGCATTCAGGTTTTAGAAGAAATCAAAGCCATAGGGAAGATCTCCGGTCCAACTGCAATCACCGGTCTTATTTTGTATTCAAGAGCCATGATCTCGATGCTTTTTCTTGGGTATCTTGGTGAACTTGAGCTTGCTGGTGGCTCTCTTTCAATTGGTTTCGCTAACATCACCGGTTACTCTGTTATTTCTGGTCTAGCTATGGGAATGGAGCCCATTTGTGGACAGGCTTATGGTGCTAAACAGTGGAAGCTTCTTGGCTTGACTCTTCAAAGAACTGTTCTTCTCCTTCTTTCAACCTCTGTACCCATCTCTTTCATGTGGTTGAACATGAAAAGAATCCTTTTATGGTGCGGTCAAGACCATGAAATTTCTTCAATGGCTCACACTTTCATTCTCTTCTCAATCCCTGACCTTTTCTTCCTTTCTCTTCTTCACCCACTTCGTATCTATCTTAGGACCCAAAGCATTACATTACCATTAACTTACTGTTCAGCTATCTCTGTTCTTCTTCATGTCCCTCTCAATTTCCTCCTTGTTGTTCACTTCAAATTGGGAGTTGCAGGAGTGGCTATAGCCATGGTGTGGACTAATCTCAATCTGTTTCTGTTGCTGGTTTCCTTCGTATACTTCTCAGGTGTATATAAAGATTCATGGGTTTGCCCAAGCATGGATTGCCTAAGAGGATGGTCATCTTTGCTTGCTCTAGCTGTGCCCACTTGTGTTTCTGTTTGCCTTGAATGGTGGTGGTACGAATTCATG
>CATIWF010039951.1:0-11491 GCA_949630135.1 Balakata baccata | reverse complement strand
AGGGATAGTGTATATATATATATATATATATATATATATATATATATATATATATATATATATATATATATATATATATATATATATATATATATGAGTGAGGCTGTGAGAATCTTTTTTTATATATATACTACAGTATTGCTTTTAGCAAATGGAAAGTTTCAGGCATCTCGAAAGCCTGTAGTTACTCTTTTTTTTCTCATCAACACAATGAAGAGTACCTTTTTCTATTTGTTTGTTAATTGAATCTTCAACCAGGGTTATAGATATTAGATATGGGTTGTTTTGTGGCTTTGACTAAAATGAATTCATCACATTTGCTTGCTTCATGTCATTACCTAGACAAATATAAACAGAAGGATAAACGTTAGCCTCGTGACCATAAATACTACTCATGCCATATGCCTCATTTGTACGCGCATTTCTATTGTTGACCAATATTATGATTTGTTTGGTTAGTTCCGCTATTTGTGAAGTTAGCTCATTGCCACTTGCTAGAGCTGACAATTTGTAATACGACATGATTAAACGATACGGATTTAGACAGATGTGTATTTTAATTTAACGGATATGAATCATAACCGTGTTAACACGAATAAAACATGGAAAAAATTATATTATAAATGGATTTTACCAGCTTAACCTATTAAGACACAATTAAACACGATTAAAAATATATAAAAGCTTTAATTATTTTAATATCAAATTATATGAAATATTTAAATATATATTATAATATTTTAAATATTTATAATATATTTATATATAATAAATTATGCTAGAATTACTTTTATTAGTATATTTTATATATGAATAAATATTGTATAGCTATTATTTTTATAATTTTATTAATATTTGTGTATGTTCGTATATAATCATGTCTCGTGTCGTGTATGTATATACATATAGACATGTTTAGTTGATTATATCTATCCATTTCATGTCTTAGACATGTATAAGAGATACAACAAGATTAGACACAATACAAAATAAGATACAATACAATTAAATACGATACGACGTGAATTGCCAACTTTACCACTTACAATCTTGTACATCATTGCCCTTCTTCCCCACATTCTTTTGTTGCGAACTTGCACCAAGCATCTCATATATATTGTATAGCTCTTTGGCTGTTTTTTCTCTCATTGCTCCTCCAGCTGCATTGTCTACCATGCATTGATATTGTTGGGTTAGTCCATCATAAAAAGTATGAGTTACTACTGGAAGAGGAAATCCATGGTGAGGATACTACAATAGTAATATATTAAACCTATCCCAAGCCTCGTGAAAATTTTTAGACTCTTTTTTATATAAATTTTGAATCTCTATCCTCAATTATCCAGTCTTCTAATGTGAGTAAAACTTACTTATAAACTTGTGGTACACCTCATCCTAGTATCGAAGAGAGTTGGGTGGCATGGCCATCATCTATGCTTTAGCTCTGTCCTCCAATGCATAAGGAAAACATTGTATTCTCAGTTGGTCCTCCTCTAGAGCATTCAGAACCTTAGGTATAAAAGCTATTCAAGTATTTTGAAGTTTTACTTTGTAAAAACTTGGATTTGAGCTTAAGAGAGTTGATTAGAACTCTAGGGATGTAATTAGCTTGATTATTGCCCTTGAAAAGAATTCTCAGTGAAGAGAAAACTCTCAAGATTGTGTCTTGAGGAGTAGATATAGACAAGGATGCCAAACTACTATAAATTGAATTGTGCCAAGCTATCTCCCTACTTTTATTTTCAAGTTTGATATTTCGATTTTTGAGGTTGGGAAACATTTAAGGTCATAAGTTTTTATTTTGTGAAAAAGAAATTTCAACCTTAATTCACCCCCCACCACCCCCTTCCTTTGGAGCTATTTTGGTATCAGAGCCTATCTCCCTTCACCAATGGCTTCACATCCTTGGAGTGATCCAAAATTATGGCTTTAACCTCAAGCAATACTATCTTCACACCCATTGCCACTCCATTTCAAGAAGGTTGATGTGTCACACGACCTCCTCTATTTTCAGGCATAAATTATCCATATTGGGAGGCAAGGATGACTCATTTTCTTTAATCTAATGATTTAAATTGTTGGGAATCAGTTTTGGAAGGCTACACTTTTCCTATTAAAGAAGATGGAACAAGAAAAAAGATAAAGGAGATGTCCAAAGATGAAAAGCAAGTAGCAAAAGCAAATTCAAAGGCTATGAACTTTTTCTTTTATGGGCTGGACAACAGTGAATTTCATAAAGTATCTTGATTCGGTACGGCAAAGCAAATATGGGATAAATTGGAGGAAACTTATGAAGGAATAAAAAAAAAGTGAAGAATTCAAGTCTTTATAAAGAGTGTTATGAATGCAATCAGATTGGGCATATTAAATCAAAGTGTCCAATGCTGAAACATAAAAGAAAGAAGCAAAATAAAAGAGCCAAGAACTCAACTTGGAGCAAAAGTGAAGAGACAAGCTCAAGTTCAACCAAATCAGAAGATAATGAAGCATCAAACAAGGCATTAATGCTAATGTTGAAGAGGCTAAAAAAATAGAGTTGTTGGACCTCAATTTCGATCAAGATTCAGAGGTAAGTAATTAAGACTTTTAGTAATGATGATCTTTAGAGAAGCTTTGAAGAGTTGCATTATAAGTATAGTAAGCTAAGAAAAAGTATGTTGCTTTGGAAAACATATATGCTGATTTAAAGGATATGCATGATGATCATGTGAAAGAAGTAGAAAAATCAATGGAAATTGAGCTTAAGACTGTTAACCTTTATAATGATGTTGCTTGAAAAAAATGTTTTGTTGCATGAAGAGATTGAAAAACTTTTGTATGAAAAATTTGTTTTAAAGAAAAATGTTTCACATCATTTTTCTCACATTACATTTTTTTTTTTTTGGAACAAGAAGGGTCATATTTCTAGATATTGTTATTTGAGAAAAAATGTTCATGTGAAAAAAATTTGGGTTGTGAAAGGAACTTATCCTTTACAAACTAGTCACCAAAAAGTGGAAAATTCATATTTGTCTACTAACCAATAAGGACCCGTAGCAAAATGGGTACCAAAATCAATTTGAACTATTGCAAGTCTATACAAAGAACAACTCAAGCATGAACAGTGGTTATATGGATAGTGATTGCTTAAAGATACATGACATAAGCATGTCTATGGCTCAAATCTATAATTAAAAGAAAAGTTTGCAAAATTAGAAGAATTATTTGTATGAATACTATACCAAAATGATTTCAATCTATTGAGGTATTCCTGATAACTCATTTTTAAGTGTTTAGGTGTAAATTGCATGTTACATGTGAAGTTTAGTTATTATGTGTGATTTTATGATTCTGCATAAATTTTAGCATACTATTAGAATATTAGTGTGTCTGGAATTCTAATTTATTGTGATTCTTGAATCTCTAGTGTGAAATTTAAATTTATTTTCAATATTTGATGTTTTACAATCTTATCCTTGCACTTGAACAAAATTTTTGAAATATGGGCAAAACTGTTATTTGATAAATTAAAAGCTCTTTCAATTATTTTTTTTCTCCATTAATACATTATCTTCCAGAAATATTTTTCTATCAGATATGAGACTAAAATTTCTAGAAAATGTAAGAAGCTTTTCAAGTCTAAATATGGTGATAGTGCTTTAAAATTGACCATTTTACTATTTTATCCTTGTGTGTAAAAAGTAGATGTTAAAAGTAAAGGTAATCTTTTAATGTTAGCTGTCAAAACTTTTTCACTTCTTTACTTTTCACTGAAACATGTCATTTGCTTTTATCTATTTGAGCTTTTTTTTGTGTAATGATTATTTCTTCTAGAAAATATATGGTTTCTGTAATTAAAAAAAAGTGATAGTTGTTAAGGAGATCCTTCAATTTTTAGTAAATAGTGTCAACTCTTAAGTGGGTCTTTCAAAAGTTTAAAAAAATTAAAAATTTAAAAATAAATTAAATATTCTCAAAAGGGGTGAGGTGTCTTTAACTTTTGGTCTGTTGCTTTAATTTTTCTATCTTCAAAATTCTATCCCATCTACATTGTTTCATCTTCAAAAATCTACTTTAACATCTGCCATACCAAAAGACCCAATCTTCTCCTTATTGTCAAGATCGACCTATTTTTACATAAAATCAAAAACAAATTGGTGTGGTCAGATCTATTGTAAGAAAATCGCCGGCTAGCAATACCATCGGCAGTTGGGCTTTCTTTGGACATCGTTGAATAAACTCTTAATGTCGTTAGCTCTGTTTTTCAAGAGGGAAACACATTGCATTAGTTGTTTCTTGCAACAAAGAGATGACTTGGAGATTGCAAAAGAAAATATG
The DNA here is from genome assembly GCA_949630135.1 of Balakata baccata. NCBI lineage: Eukaryota > Viridiplantae > Streptophyta > Magnoliopsida > Malpighiales > Euphorbiaceae > Balakata > Balakata baccata. The sequence continues at coordinate 7,174 of CATIWF010039951.1, read as the reverse complement.
ATGGAAATCGATATGAATCGGGTAAAAAGCTTGATGATTCTTCAAGCCAAAATGGAAAAAATTTCTACTACGAAAGGATTTTTGCACTCTAATGACTAATTTTTCAAGCAGAAGTGGAGATAGAGAGTGAAAAGGATTTCAACTGTGGAAACTCTCAACCCATAGAAATAGTGCTGATGAGTTTGATCCAAAGGTTGAAAAATTTGATGATCAAAGTGCCAACACTAATAAGGTAATATCATTCTTCATTGATTTTGAAATTTGTGGATTGAAAAATAAATAAATAGTGTGTGAAGATTGATTAAAAAGCAAAATTTTGAAAAATTCATGGCTGAAATTGACATTTTTATCTTACATTGGTTAGATAATATTTGAAAGGAGAATGCTAGATATGAGAACCAAATGGTTGTCTTAGAACAACATGAAATTGATTGTGAAAGAAATTAACTTTAGGATAAATATTGAACCTTTGCTGGAATTGTGATTCTAAAAATTTGAAGCTAAGATGAAAATTCAAGGACTTAAATAATATGTGAAAATTACAGTAAATTAAGGGATTGAAATAACTTGATAAGAAAATGAATATCTATATACTCTGCTTTTCACCTTAAGTAGCCATAATTAATTTTTTAAAGTTGTTGAACTGAGAAATTTGGGTTTGTATTTTGGCCTATGATGTGTAGAAAATTGAATTTGTTTGGATCTGCTTTTGAAGAAGAAATTTGTGATGTCATTCTAAATTTACAAATTTAAAATGCTAGTTTGAATATATTATGCATATGATCTTGTGATTTTGGACAAGTGATTATTATATTGAATACATTGTGGCATAAGTGATGAGAAAAATTATGATTACATATGGAAATAAGTTTATGATATTAAGATATGTGCAATCTGAATTCAGTGATAAGAGAATATGTGAAAGTTATATCTTTGTGAATTGATGGATTTGAAGTTTGTGAATATTTTGATATTACTTTAAGGTTGAACTGTTTTAGATATAGGCTGATATTCTAGATATGGAAATTGAATAGATGATGGTTGAACTTTTGAACTTTTAATATTTAATTTAAATTGATTATGTGTTGTTATATTGGACATATTGTTGAACTTTTGAGTTATAATATATTGTTAACAGATTAAAATGTATTATGCTTGTGTCATTTGAACCCTTGGTTTTTTTAAATTGGATTCTTGAAGTGTTCTTGTTGATATATCACAAATAAATTAGACTGAACTTATTGTACTTTTTAGTTACATATGATATGTTTGATCATTGTTATGAATTTTTGAGCTTGAAATGTGTTGATTGACTGATTTTTTTTAATAGTTGAAATTTGAATATTGGTACGTTGAAATTGAACGTTGAACATATTGAATATATGATTTGGACGTGCAAATGATTGAGATTAGAATATTGAAAAACTAAAGATGAACTTGATGACATGTTGAGAATTTATCTTGTGATTATAAACCCCTTTATGATTGATGACAAAAAGGGGGAGAAATATGTCAATTTCATTATGATATATGTTTGACGAAAAGGGGAAGTAAATAATTTGAGAATGCATATTTACTAAAAATAAAGCTGAATTCTAATTAAATGCTTCTTGTTTTATAAGTGGTATCTTGGTAGAATTTAGATTCTATATTTAAATGAAAGTGTTTATATTTTTGTGGATACTTTGCTGAAATTTTCATTATATACCCTTATGCATGAATTAAGGGGGAAATTTTTTTTTTGAGCTAACATGGTACAAATTCTAAGCATCATAATCAAGGTTTTGTCGTCATCAAAAAGGGGGGAAATGTTGGCTCAAAGACTAAAATTCTTAAATCCCAAATTTTGATGATTTAAGTGTTAGAATTTATTATATCATTGTTTTGATTTCAGATTTTAATATTCAAGAATTGGAAACAAAACATAGACACATGCAACAAAGAAACATATTAGGATATAAATATAAAGTCATTGTGATGTGACTAAAAGTGAAGCTCAAAGTATAAAAGTTTTCGAGATAAAATATGTTTTTCATTAGTAAGAAAAGTTGAATTCTAAATGAGTATTATAATAGAGTATTCCAGGAGTATGCTAATTAACTATTTTTTCACTAAAGATAAAATAACAGTTAGTTTTTGAAAAATGAATTATCTTCTCTGTAGCACCCTACCATATAATTAAGGAATATACCTCAACTATATAGAAAGGTAATATAATGTTTAAAAAGGTAAAATATATATTTTTTTTTCTTTAAAAAAATACTTTTGCACCATGCTTTTGGCCGATTCCTCGCCTTAGCTGCAAGTCCCTTCAATTTCACTTTAAGATAGTTGGTAAGGATTGATAGTTCTGCTTGGGGAATCGGTATCCTTTGTGGGACCATGATGACTTTTCAAAATATAGAGTAAATTTTGCATATGCATAAGGTTTATATATATATATATATATATATATATATATATATATATATATATTCACATTACAAAATAAAGGCCTTAACTTGGCCAGAGTTATTCAAAAATTTATCTAAAATTTAAAATATTTACATTCTCACCCAAAGAAAAATAACAAAACGAAATAATTGTATCACCAACCCCAACATGTTTGTCCTGGACTTTTCTCCTTTGGCTTCTTCTATTAGTCAGCAATTGATCTCCTATCTTCAATCTGCATGGGAAATCAACATCCACACGCTAAGCATAAAATGCTTAGTGGTACATAACAACATATAATTTTAATTCATGTATGCATGAAAAATATATACATTTATAGATAATTATGTATGCATAAGCATATATATATCACCACATCCAATACACATGTTTCAACATCACATAATACCACATAATCTTTCATATATAAAATAACAAACTTTAACTCATTATTGTTTTGCCTTTATACTCGAAACCGGACTAAATTGAATACGGGCATTAAGGCTACTCTGAGCCACCCAGGAACTCCGCCTAAGAAAAATATCATTTTAATGTTTCTGAGGGTGCCACTCTGGACCTACCTTCTAATAAATGAGTCTCATCTCCAAGATGGCCAATTCTAGGCTTAAGTGGTACCAAACTCCCTCAATGGCATGTCATCTATCCTAGCTCTAGTCTTAGTTAGAGTAATTGGGCCTTATCCTCTTAACAATTCACCATAGTAAAATAATTAATTTCATCACATCATTCATTATACATAAGTTAAAACTCATAAGAAAATCACAACATAAGCACCCTATAGTTCACCTAGGTGGAACCGCCCTACAACATTCACAAGCACCTATAAATACATTCCATACAATGCAAATTCATCATCTTCAACTTACAGGTTCATTGATCAAAACATACAAGTTCATCATTGAACTAATGCAATCCTAAACACCAAACATTCAATTAAATCCACATGTGGTTATGTACAAACCTTAATAAAGTTTTACAAACTCCAATAATTATGAGACTTGTGGCTCTTGAGGATCTCCCATAGATTGCGAACCTAATTTGAAAGTATATTTGATTAATACATTGATAGAATATTTATTCACAATTTGTTTTAAAACAATTATTTATAGTTTCTACTAAGTGGCAGTATGACCTCCTACGACTCTTTAAGCTATAACTTTTTTTATACTTATCTAATATATGCAATTCTGAATTCTAATTCAAGCTAACACATAACACTATAATATATTAAAATTTCATAATTTTTGAATCATTATACAATTTTTAGTACAATTTCAAATGTTATCTTGTCTTCTATCATTAGACAGTTTTGAGACTACTTTAAAATTCCATTTCTTATAACGTGTAAGTTATATTATTGTAAAAATTTATAGACACTTAGAGAGGTCAATTTGGAACATTTTTTGTGTTTACAATTTTATTTGATATTGCCTCTAAAGTCCTCAAACACTAAAGAATGTCTAACTAGTCTAACACAGGGTAACAACCCGACTAGTCCTCATTAGTATAACCGTAACTCATAAAATACTCAACATATTAAGGTATTATTTTCATAAAAATTTACCTAAGATATAGAACTAAAATTTGCATCTACACTTTGGTTAATTCGGATTACATAAGCCTCAAAAATAAGGACTAATAAACTGGTGTAACCCGGATACACATAAAACAGTTATGATCAAAGGAATAGTCATCAATCTCTTCACAATAACTCCACCTACACCAATAATATTAGACCGAAATTTGGTATACAGATAAAGGACATGTAAATATACAACTTTTATGCTTTAAGCTTCCACTGAATAGGCCTCTAACAAGGTGAAAATAAATAAAAACCGGACTTAAATCTGTTGGCACACTGTTGGGAACTAGTAACACTTATCTGAGGATATCTCTTTATACACACCAAAAAATTCAAAATTGTTTCAAAAGCATATAAATAAGATATAAATATACAACTTTCGTGTTTATAACTTCTTAAAATTTGGCCTCTAAGAGCATAGAAATAAAGCCCTAATCTCTAACATAGAAACAGAATTCTAAGAAGAAATAAGTTTACTCACAACACCAATAATCAACCCTTAATCTATCTTTAATCAACTCAATAAAGATCAATTCACTTACCACTGATCCAAAAGGCCTTATTTGTAGTTGGATTTTGAGAGAAAATGGAAGAAATATGGAGGAGAAGAGGAAGAAAATGAAAATGAATAAAAAGTGGGTAGTTATGCCATCCTTATCCCGACAGCCCCTCCTTTTTTTTAGTATTATTATTGTTATTATTAATATTAGCATTATTATTATTTCACTAATCAACTCAATTAAACAATCTAATCACTTCATTCCATTTTAACTAAATTAACTATATCAACAAATTTTATTTATTAAAAAATTTTAATTGAGTCGCTTATTTTTTTATTATTCACTTGAAATAATTTATTTATTCCAATTCAATCCTAATTAGCGAACGTTACAAATCTCTCCCTCTTAAAATGTTTCATCCTCAGAACATACCTGATATATCGTCATTGAATAACTGAGGCTATTGAGCTTTCATCACTTCTACGGTTTCCCAAGTTGCTTCTTCTATCGCATGATTTCTCCATAGAACTTTCACTAAAGGTACCCGCTTGTTTCTAAGCTCCTTTGTCTCTCTAGCTAGAATCTGGATTGGTTCTTCTTCGTATGTTAAATCGTGTCTCACTTGTATGCTCTCAGCTAGTATGATATGAAAAGGATCTGATCTGTATCGTCTTAGCATTGATACATGAAAAACATTATGTATTAGACTTAACTCAGGTGGTAAAGCGAGTCTATATGCAACCGATCCAATTCTTTCTAAAATTTCATATGGTATGATGAATCTTGGGCTTAGCTTGCCTTTTTTGCCAAATCTCAACACTTTCTTCCAAGGAGAAACTTTAAGGAAAACTTTATCTCCTATTGCATATTCGATGTCTCGTCTTTTAAGGTCAGCATACGATTTTTGTCTATCAGAAGCTACCTTAAGTCTTTCTCGAATAATTCTCACTTTTTCCTCCGTCTCTTGCACTACATATGGCCCAAGTAGCTTCCTCTCGCTAAGCTCTGTCCAACAAAAAGGTGTTCGACACTTTCTACCATATAGTGCCTTATATGGGGCCATTTGAATGCTGGACTGATAGCTGATGTTATAGGCAAACTCCATCAAAGGGATATATTTGTCCCAGCTTCCTTCAAATTCAATAATACAACTTTTCATCATATCCTCTAGGATCTGAATAACTCTCTCTGATTGTCCGTTTGTTTGGGGATGAAAAGCCGTGTTGAAATTAAGTTTGGTACCTAAAGCTCGTTGCAAGCTACCCCAAAATTGAGATGTAAATTGAGGATCCCTGTAACATTCTCGACTTTCCAATATGCATTATTACACACATTCCATTTGGATATATTCATTTTATAAATATCATTCATACAAAACACATGCATACATAAGGATTTTAGCTAGAACATGCTCACGAGGTAGACTTGCTACTAGTCGGTTATCGTAATAAGAGCAAGTTGCACGTGTCAAGTTATAAATTAAAGAAGGATGAGAAGGTATTGAAAAAAATTTAATTAAATGATAGAAATTAAAAAAAAAAAGAAGAAAAGGAAAAGGAAGAAAGGACAAAGAAAGAGAGGCAGCTTTTGGCTTATTAGTGCTGTCCATTTTGTTTCTTTTCACACATTCTGAACAGCCTTATCTCCCCAGCCGTTTCTTCTTCTTCTTCTTCTCCCATAAGAGCCTTCGTTTTTTCATTGTTTCACTTAAGTTTAGCTGTAAATTCAGCCCTTGAAAGCTCGTTCTTGGTAAGTAATCATCTCTTCTTCTTTAAGTGTTCATTATGACTGATTCGGGTCAGTCACAAGCAGTATTTTGTCACTCGATTTTGAAAGCCATAGAGACTGATTCTGGAAATATGTCAAAAATAAAACTTGTAGCTTTACGTCTTAGGTTTAAGGATATATAAATATTTTTGTATGACTTGGTGTCTGTAAAAAGATATGGGCATTGAACTGGAACTGGTTCCATTGAGGTGAATCACTTTCTGTTTTGATTTTGTTTCTATATGATAGAGTCCGTATTTGAGGAAGCTAACATGAAAGTTGTAGATATATGTGTTATCTAGTTTTATACCAAATTTCAGGACCAGATAATGGGGGGATATGGAGTTATAGGCAAGAGAGTCATGCCTGTTCCATATTTGAACTGCCTACTTAGTGTTCTGGGCAGGTCTAGTCAGTTGTTTGCCAATTGTAAGCTCCTTCTGGACATATTATGTAAATGGTCAAAACATTAAAGTTATAGGTATATGTCTTAGCTAAATTTTGGCACAAATTTCACCTCAATATGTTATGTATGTTGTGAGTTATAGCTTTCATAAGTTAGACTGGTCCGGATGTCAGCCCTGTTTCTGACCAGTCCCAATTACCCTACCATTTGAGGACCTTAGAGGCAGAATGGATGAAAGTTATCAAGAAATTCAAATAATAAATAATAACTATAAAAATGGATAACATAATAGACAAGAGATGATCTATAAAATTTCACCTTAATTTATATTTAATATTTATCTATTATCTATATTTTTTGATCTCTTCTTTTTTTTATGTTTCGAACCAAATTAATTAGAAATTTTTCTATTTCACTTCTTTTAATTTCTTGCTAGTTTAATGTTTTGATTGTGTCGTGTGATTC